>JAHWFP010116627.1:0-10771 GCA_023313725.1 Lithobius niger | reverse complement strand
AAGGGGGCGGGGGAAGAGAGCAAGGGGGGTGGGGGAAGAGAGCAAGGGGGCGGGGAAAGAGAAAGGGGCGGGGAAAGAGAAAGGGGCGGGGGAAGAGAGCAAGGGGGCGGGGGAAGATAACAAAGGAACCGGGGAAGAGAGCAAGCGGGGCAGGGCGCATTTGTGTTAGCGTTTGACTCGGTGCCGTCTTTTTTACTTTTTATTTTTACTTACCCAACGACAAATAAATTATGGCAAAAAAAATTATTATGACAAATCATAGAAAATACGTCTTTTATAATATTTTATTTGTCGTAATTATTATATATGTATACGTTGCCTTTTTGTTGTCAACTGTATGAAAATTAAGAATTTGCTTACGACTGCCAGAAACCTCTTGATTTACTGAAAGTGGTCCTCAAAGACTTACCTTTTCTTTCCCAAGCTTGGTGCTTTTAATCACCAGCTTGACGACTTTTATCCTAACCCACCCTACTTCGACGTTAGAGAAGCCGCCACTCGATGAGGTGTGTTTACGAATCATATGTACGTGAGATCAGTAGCTAGTCTGCCATTACTTCCACCCACATCACACTTCTACAAAGGTAGAGTTTGGTGCCATGTGGGTCGACGCCACTGCAATTAAAGTGGCACGATCACCGATTGAAAGTCTGTTGAATCTGACAGCATCTAGCGCTATCTAGTACTATCTAGCACTTGCTGGTATCACGCGAAGGAATTCACAACGCCATTTTCTTGTAACGAAACAAACTAGCAACGACCTCCTTAATTATTGAATGAAAAACTGGTCCCTCCTCGTGCACCTGAGAGCACGCCATAAAGATTAAAGCAACATACCGCCTGCCTTATAACCTTCCGCCTGCCTCACAACACCCACGCGACGATCACATCCGCGTGTTTACCACAGCTAAGGTCAACTGAGACGGTAGCTTCGTTCCTCGCAGCGAAAAACATAGCTACTGTCTCAATTGGCATTGCGCCTAATAGTCCAGCCAGTGTTAACCCATGGATTGTGTCGTCACAAACCGGAATGATTCTCGTATTTTAAAATCACGATTTATAATTTTCTAGGCTAGTGTCTTATAATTTTGCTTCGGCGATCTATTGGAATAATTAATTTTAATTGTTACCGCATTAGTGTATTAGATTTTAGATCTCATGGTAATTATTAGAAAATTGGTAGATGTACACACAGAGATGAAACGTCATGATTATTGTACGCGCGCAATGCATCATTTAGTGACGGGTCGTTAGTAAATAAAGTTCCATTATATTCAACAGAAAATCTCCTAGACGCCACATTTTAAAAAGGATTTTTAGCAAGGGAAAGACTTACGGTAAGGAAATAGACCTTTGGGGCCGTACTTGATTTGGAGGATCGAGAAAAATGGCGCTGGGAGGTATATATCCCTTTAATAATATCACTGCCGCTAGACTGCGCCACGATATTTTCGTACGATTTTCAATCGGTGATACTGCCACTTTAATGCAGTGATCCTTTTTTCTGTTTTTTTAACGTTTTAAGACACCATCTTTTCCTTTCTTGTGGCTTCCACGTGGAATTGTTGTAATTAGTTGACGCCGCCATTTTCCCATTCTCAACATTCGATTCACTACGCTTGCGAGCATCGCGTGGCACGTGAATATCAACATCGAATATCAACATTCCATTGATGCTTAAAAGCATCACGCGTTGCTTAATCAGCTCCACAATCATAAATGCTTGCGCGCAAGCGTCGGCCATAGAAAAATCTCACTCTTATTTCAAGTGTCAAGCGTCACGCTTACGCACAAAATTAACTTTCTGAACGCAACTTACCCTATTAAAAATACATAGCCAAAGAAGAATCAAGAGGGGACGTTTAGTTTTATTTCTGAAAATACCTACTCGGAAAAAAGTGAGTTGGCGTAGATTTAAGACTATACGAAGGCTGTGCATCATCGAAAGAAAGAAAATGAAACCGTATGAGTTGTGGTACTTCATTACTCACAACTTCGTTCCAGCCATTTTCGGCTAACGACCACAACTTTACTCTGAAATAAAAACTGGGGCATGACCCATCCCTGGCTACCCTCAGGACGGACGCCCATGGAAAATAACCAAGTTCGGAAGCGACTGTATTTGGAGAGCAGTAAACTTGAAAAGGCCATAATCTGGGATAATTAGCAGGCCCACCATCAAGATTTTACGTTAATTACAACACAGCCAACACCGGATTTCCAAAAAAAGATGGGACTTCTACTTGAACAAAATAATAATAATAAATTGGTTGGGGGAGAAATTCTTAAACAAAAAGAAAAAAATTGACTAAAATTCACCAGTTCTGCAATAGCCACTTCACACCTGATTGATCAACTAGACAAGAAAATAATTTCGATGCCCCGTTCTGGCTACACACGCGTGTTTTTAAAATGACCCTCTTGTCGGAATTTTACCCACGGTAAATAATTTGTGTGGCAGCGCTCCGACTACGGGCCTGAGGACTTAGTGATAAGATATAATCAAGATGGTTACGAACAAGTTAAAATAATTACTTGAAAAATAACCTCGTCGATTATGAAGAAGGTGAGTACTACGTCTACTGAAATGTCACACTGAGGCATTACAATTTCCTAACTTTAATTTATTTAGACGATAGATGTATTGTCCCCCTCCTTCCTCCAGTTCGTACGCGTAAAGATGCTATGCACCGACAACTGAAAATGGCTGCGTATTTTATACCACCGCCGCTTGAACTGTGTACTGCCGATCAGGCAATAATCTTACACAATGTGTTCAGTCATAGTACGCGTTCTGGCCAGAACACTACCAGTACACACACTACGAGTGCACTACGAGTAGCCCACACAGTTCGTGTGACATGGTACACAGTGGTGCACTGTCAGTGTATAGTGTCTTCAGGATGAACAGATTGTGTGTAAATTTTAACACTAAATAGCTAGTACCAAGAATTTATAGGGCTGGGGAGGAGAATTTGTGACGAAGACCCAAACTGAAACGTCTTAGATACATTCGCATTAGTTCAGTCTTAGTTTATAGAGGGCGCCACGTGTTTTATGTGGGAATTTCTAATCAGTTATTAGCCTAAAATTAAACTAAACGAAAGGAAACTAGCTTATATTTAATTATTATTCAGCCTAGCTTAGTTGTAATTTAGTTTACTTTAGATTTGGGCCGAAAAATGAGCAAAAATTACCAGATAGAACACGTGGCGCCCTCTGAAAACTCGGGCTGAACTAATGGGGACGAATCTAACGTGTTTCAATAGGGACTTTGTAGAGTTACAAATTCTCCTCCCTATAAATTCTTGCTAATACCAATGCATAATAATTGTTCTAAGCATTGTGGATGAGGTTGTCGGCCCGATTGATAAGTGATAAGAAATGCTTTGCTTGACTTTCGAAATTGGTAAAATACTTTTTTATTTCATAAAAAATGTCGTCGTACATCACAATTAAAATACGCAAACATAAACACGTGGGGGAACTGAAAAAAGTGAGTTTCGAGATATTGACGGCAGGACGCAACACGTCTTCACATTTTCGCTACGATTTTTTTTTATTTATGCGTTTCATTTTCCACGATGCAGTTTATGATTTAAAGAACTCAATTATGAAGCCGCACAATCAACATACATGCATGAATGTTAAAACGCTGGTACCTAATATTTCGGAGCAATATGGTGGTTGGCTCCTGCATTTTCAAAGGTTAAAAACATAAAAATAACACAAACTCACACACTCAACAACCACCTTATCAGGTCCGCATGTTGAATAAAGTGCTGCAGTGAATTCTGGGAGTTAAGGAAGGTCAAAAATTCGAAGGGGGAAGAATACCCTCAGCTATACTAACTTACTACCTTCCTCCCCATTCGAATTTTTGACCTTCCTTAACTCCCAGAATTCACTGCAGCACTTTATTCAACATGCGGACCTGGTAAGGTGGTTGTTGAGTGTGTGAGTTTGTGTTATTTTTATGTTTTTAACCTTTGAAAATGGAGCCAACCACCATATTGCTCCGAAATATTAGGTACCAGTGGTTTTAACGTTTTATGCGTCGAGCTTGAGTGCCTTTTTTAACATACATGCAGTTTTCAGACTGAGCTAACAAAAGCCGTGACAAAATTGTGTTTCCTAATATTTAATTTTATTTTCAGAGTGACATTGAATTGGCGTCTCGGTGACAGTGGCCAACCTAAAGTAGGCTAATAATGAGCGAACCGATCAACTTTTCCATTATCTGCGCAGCCTACGAATGTTCAAACTTTACCCAAGGGCTAAGTACTCCCTACAAGGTGTCCATATAGCATGTACTCGAGCAGTTTATATACCTTGCTGACTCCCGTAACACTCTCACCCACCATTTCAGCGGCTCCACCCTCGACAAAAAAGATTTAAAAAATCGCTCTTGGCTATACGAACATATTCAGTGCTGCACGCATGCACGCTTGTCTAGGAGATTTATTTTTTTTTATTCTTATTTTATTTTTTGCTTTGTTGGTCTAAAGTGTTTTGAGTTTTTGGGTGTGGTTTAGCGGTCAGTTCAAGAGACGATGTAGGCAGGCGAAATGCCAACACAAAACTCATCGCTCTCTTTCACTATACTTAGCGGAAAGTATTCCGTCAACGGGCAACTATGAATAAATAGAAAAGAAAAGCAAGTGAACGTATGCCAGAAATAAGTAGGTAACCAACAAGAAGAAACTCTTCAAACGCAACCTGTTAGTATAAATAATGATGATGGATTAAAGGAGGAAGTGAGGAATTGAATTTCTATACTGTTGAAATAATTCTTATACAAGGTGATCAGTTGTGAACCAGCTTGATAGCTGAAGTACTACTAAACGATATGTTATGAGACCAGGGATGATGTGATGAGGCCAAGAGTGCCCATTGTTTGGACAAGAAATGGATGACCTTGCCAAATGTTATCAAGGTAATTCAACTGCTAACTTCTTAAATATGCATCACACACCATGAGTATAAATTAGGAATATGTAGGAAACAAAGCGAAATTACCAATGCAAAAAAAAACAGAACAAAAATCGGACCAGATTTGTAGGACCCATGACGCACATAAAATGGCTACTTTCGATCCCTGAATGGAAGGCGATGCTTCCCTGCACGACGGAGCGTTTGAATGGAATGTCATTCAGGGGTCGAAAGTAGCCATTTTACGTGCAGATCTGATCCAATTTTCGTTCTGTTTTTTTTTTTTTTTTTTTTTTGCATTGGTAATATCTGTTTGTTCCTTACATATTCCTAATTTATATTCACGGTGTGTGATGCATATTTCAGAAGTTAGTAGTTGAATGACTTTGATAATATTTGGCAAGGTCATCTATTTCTTGTCCAATCAATGGCCCTTCTTGGCCTAATCATATCACCCGGGTCTCATAACGTATCGTTCAATAGTACTTTAGCTACCAAACTGGTTCACAACTTTACCGATCACCCAGTATAGCGAGAAGACAGGTGGTTAACACGATTGTTGTATGTGCTGGAGGTTCCACGTTCAAACCTACCTAATCCCATTCTCGTGAATTCTGGAAATTAAGGGCTCTGGCTGTGTTCTCGTGCTCGTATCGATTTTGGCATGTAAAAGATTATCTACCCGAAACCAAAACTGGTGTAAGAGAAGCCGCCAAATTTTCAAAAAAGGGCCGCCCTTTGAAAGTAGTCATATCATTGAACCAGGGAAAGGCCGCCAAGGTTAATCCTATTAGCCAAGTTAATCGCACCTACTAATAGTTCGAAAGTTAAATGAAAACTAGAACATTGCTACTCGCGGTAGCAGTAATTAAGTTCTCGTTTAACGTCCAAAGTATTGCGATTAACTTGGCTAATAGGATTAACCTTGGCGGCCTGTCTCTGGTTGAATGATATCACTACTTTCAAAGGTTGAACCTTTTTAGAAACTTGGCGGCTTCTCTTATACCAGTTTTTGTTTTGGGTGGATATCGCAACTTTCATAGGACTGTGAATGTATAAAAAGTCAGACGAGTCTTATCTTCATCTGTCCTTATACCCAATCCGTTACATCAGCCAAAGCCATGCTTCACATGCGTAAATTTTTTCAATCCCAGTTTTGAGCATACTGGCTAATAAACGCTGATTTTC
Source organism: Lithobius niger (assembly GCA_023313725.1). Taxonomy (NCBI): domain Eukaryota; kingdom Metazoa; phylum Arthropoda; class Chilopoda; order Lithobiomorpha; family Lithobiidae; genus Lithobius; species Lithobius niger. The sequence continues at coordinate 4,651 of JAHWFP010116627.1, read as the reverse complement.
GCTCGCTTGGCTCACTCAATCAGCACATCCCCTTTATTTACTCCTCCCAAGGTTAACTCTAGCAAAACTATCCCTCTCCGTCCCGAGATGCGCTTAGCAACTGAAAAGACTTGTGACACACCGTCATGGTCGTCGAGGTGGCTGAGCAACGGCATAGGTCAGTTCAGGTCAGGTCCACAAAATATGTTTGCCAGGAAAGTGTGAGAGACTGCTAACTCCTTCGAAGATTGAGTATGGATACTTTCTGGCTCTGCAGTCGGAGGGTTCCCGGTTCGATTCCCTGGGAGTATAGCTCCTCGTCTTAGAATTATTTTGTGCTGTCTGAAATATCGAGAAAAGTTTGAAATTGAACCAGACACCAAGCTCAATAAGCTTCAGATACTGTAAGGCTGAAAGAAAGAAAGGACTAGGTAAAAAAAAATAATAATTTTTTTTAAATTTGTTATGTAGAAATTAACATTTAGGGTCAGGGCCTGTACAATTTGAGTCACGGCATCCAGAAAAAAGGACACTCAAGAGGCGGGCCAAAAACTAAGTCCCAACTCGCACTGCAAGATTTGTGAGGGGACCCCTAGCAAAGCGAGCAGCAACAGCCCAGTGGTCAGGGTCCTCCTCTCCAAACCAAGCGAATGCCGGTTCAAATCCCGCGACCGACCCAACTACCATAATTATGGGACTTAAAAAAAATCACCGCACTTAATCCGTGACCCAAAGGGTTAACATGATAACTAGGGGGAGGGGACACTGTGCCTCTCATTAATTTACAATTGCCCTCCAGTAAATTTAAGATTACCCCCCCCCCCCCCCCGAGTCAGACCAGCAGTTTATTTGCAAAATTACGTTCATCCTCCATGATGCGTGGTGCGTTATATAATGGCCAGAATGTCATTGGCGGTACATAATATAACTCTCGTATGAAAATTTCATTGCGCGGATTCGGAAAAGCCCACTTCCTTCCCAGCGCAAGCAGTTTCTCTTAAAGAACGATCGTAGAATATGGGCGCTTGGTTCGTCAGTGTGCTCCAACCGTGAATTTGTGCAGCAGTTAAATAAAAAAGATGGAGGCGTTGGGTAGTATTGTCTGTTGGTGGTACATGAAATAAACATTATTGTTTGGCAGAGTTATCTCTTGAAATTTTATCTGTAGTTACCTTAAAAAGGGTGGTAGACAGATGAAAAAAAAAGGGTGTTCTCCCTCCTGTACGTTTTTAAAAAAAAACCCTGCTTAAGGTTCACTTTTTTGTCACTGGTCCTTCGTCGTTGTCATCATAACTCTTTTTTTTTAAAGATGTATCATTACCTAACAATCATTTTGGGGACTACCGTACTATTATGCTATTTAAGACAGAATGGTCAGAGGAAAAGTACAACATTTCTAAATATTCCTACCGAATGGCCCGGAGGCAGACAGGGGTGCGACGATCTGGCACAGTTGCAGACAAAAGTGCCGTTTTGAGCAAATTTCTGCCATTTCGCCAATTTTTTACCGATTTGGACATTCCAATACACCATTTTAATCGTCTCGACGAGACCTTTCCGTTGGTGGAAGAGCCAGGTCAATAGGATAAAGCAATGAAAAGTTATTCAGTAAAAACCAATAAATATGTGATAACCATGCGAAAAAAAACTAGATTAGCTGCAGATAATTTTTTCTGGATAATTGGTGTCGCAGACAGTGGCAGAAAATTCTGCTTCTGGGCCGAATGGTAGTTTGGAGAATGTTGGTTGGATTATTTTTTTCTCTTACTTCTAATGAGTGAAAGAATAAAAAGTTCACAAAATGACAAACCCATTTAAGAAGTTGAACTCTCGGATGAGAGATTGACTACAGAAAGGGGCAACCGGCTTTTCCTGATTACGTATCACTGAATGTTTTACTGAAAGGTTCACTGAGTGTCTGGAAACAACTGATCACGTTTCATTTTCAGTGCTGTGTGGAAGACGAAGTCACAAAGTAAAGCCGGAAAGTAGACAAACCTACATAAAAGCGCGACGTTTCGGATCATTTCAGAGCCATTATCAAGATCAACAAGTAAAAAGAATAACAAATAGCACAAGAAAGCCACGAGTCAAGTTGCAAGTAAAATGTCCATCTTAACAAGGCAGAACTTGCTAGGACGTGTTAAGTTTTTATGTATATTTGTGCACTTTCCGGCTTTTATACTTTGTAACATTCTACAAGTGTTTTTTTTTTTTTAAAGTTTAATTAATGGAAGACTAAGTCAACAAAACGGCAAATCTGTTTAAGAATACGACGAAGTCTAGGTATGGGGTTTTGTCGCTTTTAGGGACTATAGAGCTGGTTACTTATTACACCAATAAAAAAAAAACATATTTCTTGAGATACACACATTTTTGAAAATCGTGTTTCACGAATATAATTGCAGTCATTCATGCCAACAAAAACTTACATAATTCACGAAAATCCTAAAATAAACAATGAAGCCAGTGCAAGTGGTGTAGTGGGAAAGCATTTTTTCATTTCTAATTCTAGTTATAAATAGAGAGGTATTCCTAAAGTGTTAAGAGGTTTGCAGCAAGATAGTTCTCCTGAACGAGAAAAGTGGCAGAACCACCCAAGCTCTAATCCTGCACTGTAAGCGAAAGACATGAAGCAAAAGTGAGAGAGTCGACAATTGGTTGTCTCGAGCTCCGATAATCTGAATGAACAAAGTCATTGTTTCATATTGTTGTAAGCATTGTCTTTGGACAACCATTCAGCCATTTATGGCATACGATGAAAATGAAGACCGAAGCGAAACTGTCAAGAGTCCAGCTTGGAAAATCAGCCATAAGACGTCTTTGGTGATCAGGCGCACGGATCACTCAAGAGAAAGGAGGGAGGCAGGAGAACGGGTAGGGTGAAGAGCAATAGAGAGGGGGGAGAGGGACAGTCAGAATTTAACTACACATAACAAAGAGGAAGGGAATGAGAGGATGGGAGAAGCAAAGGAAGTGGGTGGGTAGGTAGGTAGGTGGTGGGGAGAAAGTGAATGGTTGGAGAGGGTAGAGGAGGAAAGGAGGAGTATTTAATTCAACTACTCATCTCAATTCAACTACTCGTTACAAGGGGGGAAGGGATGAAGGAAGCGAGGGTAGAGGATTAGTATATATGAGGAGGGGCGGAAGGAGAGGGACAACATTTAATTAAAAAACCCGTCTCAGGTATAGGTTATTACCCGCTCTCCGAGTACTGAGATTAACAGTGTCGAGGCCCCGCAACAGTCGAGCCATTGTTCAGCTCAGTACGAGGAAAGCCGGTAATAACCTATTTATCACCCAGTCGCGTAACAATTGAAACGCACATTCACCGTCATTGTTACTGCAACATCGTCTTTATTCGCATGAAGGGGAAAATCGGCATTAAGATTCGTTTTTTGTGCAAACATTGTTGCACGCACAGTCGCATTGTCAAGCTATCTGAGAAAAAGAACGTCAGCACGATTCGTTCTTTGTTGTGTGCGTGTTGGCCCTTTGTCGATCTCAGTACTCCAGGCCTGGGATGTAAATCCCAGTACTCCAGGCCTGTGATGAAGGTATCAAGCCTCTTTCATTGTTACAAGCATTGTTGTATAGTACTGATATCGTCTAAACTCCAAAAAGGGTTCCAAAGGGTTACTCCTGGTCATCTGCCCGAAGCCCTAAGGTCCTAAACTGGGCCTAAACAAACTGGGCGTCTAAACTGGGTGATAACTAAACAATACATGTGAAATAAAGCCACGAATTTAAAAGAAAAAAACATCTTAATGAAAGTCTGGTTAAGCACCGGAGGCACACCAGCAAAAAAGACCCCGGCCAAAGCGAACGCGTACATTAAGATTCTGTTGTCTTCTGAGCTTTTGCAGGAGAGGATTTGGTAAATAAAGGAAACTAAATTTTAATATTTAGTACCATTTTTTCCCCTCGGTTTAGTTTTGGCATTTCGACCCCTCCCTTCCTGAACGGTGCTGAATTATGGTAACTTGGAAAGGCTATACACGGCGGTAAATGACCTAATGGTGTACGGTAAAAATGGCCGACTGGTTGGTATAAAAGCACGTAATTCCCACTGATGATTTCATATGTTATAATTTCGCAGCCAAAATGAATGTACAAGTTTTACCCTTGTTTTTCCTTACCGCCTTAAATGTCACTACAAAGCGAAGGAGAGGTTGATTGACTAGGTCGAATTACATTCGAATTTCCTCTCTTTGTTCGCTAAATACAGCCGAGATATTCTTTGTTCAATGAAGCCGAACAATCCCATGTCAGCCAGGAGGAGGGAGTCTCAGCACTAACGGTAGCCAAGGGCATCTTCTCGAAGCTACGGAAGAGTGGACGCGCCAAAACGAATAGAAAGGGCGGCCATGTTTTGTTCCTCGTTGCGGAACGGAAGGGGGTTGGATTGAAATCAAAGAAACAACTAAAGGATAATAGAAAACGGAAATTGAATAGCAACACGATTTAATTGATTTACTAGAACTTTAATAATGAGTGTCTGTCCCTGTCAGACTTATCTGTGTCTGTTTGAAGGTGTATAGGTATAGTTAGAATTGAGAGGCCAGAGACCGAGAAGGAGTGCTGATTCATTATTTCAATGAACTTTCGATGTGAGAATGGCCTGTGGTACGAAGAACGTTGAATGAAACCATTTTAATGTTTTAATGGTTAA
>JAHWFP010116562.1:9907-25117 GCA_023313725.1 Lithobius niger | reverse complement strand
CTGCCCGAAGCCCTAAGGCCCTATGTCTGCAACAGCCAGATTCCCAGGCGGTCACCCACCCAAGTATCAATCCAGCGGGGATCTGACGAGAACCGGTGTTTCCAGCACTGGAAGGCCGCAGACTCCTTCTTTCATTCAGCCCTTCAACAATGAACTTTTTAGCAAAGACATAACACGTGCACGAAGAATGAATCTGGAGTTTGCTGGGTGGCATTGTTCCCAAATTACAATGGATAAAACAATGTAAAACAATCAAAATGATCGTTCAGGTACTCGTAACCCCGGAATGGATGAACCAATCGAAAAAATGGTCTCTCTGAGGATGAAGCCCAGGGAAATTTCTGGCTAAGATCATATTTCAGATTTTAGGTTGGTGAAGTAGTTTTTTCTGAAACCGTCTCACACAAGCAGAAGAAGAACAACAACAAGTGAACGGTTTTCAAATTTCCGTGTGGCTCCCTACTTTTACTCTTGCACGGAATTGCATAAAAGTTGGTGTAAAGTTAGGAAAAGTTGCTATCTACTATCTGGCCAAGTTTGGTCGAAATAGATTGAATAGAAACGGAGAAATTAATAGTTTTAGTTTTGCTGGAGAGAGGACTTCAATCATATGCCGTGTATGATACACAGCTATGATACCATCCTGCGATTATATGATCCGTTGCACGCTAACAATAACCTTGACGTTTCATCTGTGTGTGTGCATGTATTAATTTTTAATTGTTTGCTAATAATTACCATGTGGTCAAAAATCTAAAATACTAATGCAGTAAAAATTAAAATTATTTATGCCAATAGATCGCCGAAGATACTAGCCTAAAAAATTATAAGTGCGATTTTAAAATAGGATTATCATTCCGGTTTTGACGACACAATCTTTGAATTACGGCCGGTTCGTCTACTACGCCCAAGACCAACTGAGATAGTAGCTGCGTTCTTCCCTGCGAGGAACACAGTTACTATCTCAGTTGGCCTTGTATTACTACGCTGACTCTTGCGAAACGGTGCGAAGGTAATATGCGCAGATGGCGATCTGCGCCTGGCAGTTATAAGGCAGGCGGAATGTACCTTTAAGCAATCCTCTCGGGGAGCTGCCTCTTCAACCACTGAACGTGCGTGTTGTCTTTGTCCGTTCGTGGCTCCTGCCACAACACCATTGTAAATATATCATGGCAACTTTTCCGTACTATTCAATTTTCGTTTCCCAAAATATTTTTCACCCCACCCTATTCGTGATTGCTGGATAATACCACGGAAACCAGCAGTAGGTAAAACATTAAATAACATATTTTAGCTCCTCGAATCGATCACGACAGAAGAGATTTGATGACGGTGGGCCTCCCTTTTGAAGCAGGGTGCGCTCAAGGTCGCGTACCCACCAAAACCCGCCTCCACTCCGAATCCCCCACCTTTTTCCCGGTCAATCACCACCTCCCCCTCCAATACACCACTAGAAAGGGATGTTTTTAAAGTCAGCAGCTTGCGAGTCGCTTGGCCGCGGGAACGCTTTCCCATTGAAATAACAAAACAGGCAGCGTTTCCGCTTGCAAGCGAGTCGCAAGACGCTGACTTTAAAAACATCCCTGAATGCTCTTCCCGCTCCTCACTATTGCCGCGCCCTTTCTTCCTTCACTCCTCTCAAGGTCGTCAATACTTAGCGAAATTCAAATCGGAAGAACTAGTAAGCGCCTTTCAGAAACTTAATCTCGGACTATAGTTAGAATTACTCAAATCGTACAACCAATTTTAAACATTCGATAACAAATTATGTAAGACCAAATATACGTTGAACAAAACCAACTCAACTTCACGTGCTAATTATAGACTTTAATAGTAAATAGCTCGGATTTAGAAGTCGCACGTAAATTTAGATGTCGGTTTTGAGTACCTCTTACTAGAAACCGTCAAGAACGTGAAGCTTCATGGGAGTCCAAGATGGATGCCTCCATATTTGACATTCGTAAGGCAAAATCGTTACTAAACGACCCAAATTCTGCCTTAGCGTTGGTTACACGAACTAAACACATTACGTTACCACCATGTTACATCGGGAGGTTACGAACTGGCGTGAAAGATGTGCTGGATTCCGAAATGAAACGATATTCCGAACTGTAAGTTTGGCTGCGTAGTGCGCTGGCCATGTGGTCGCTTCTGTGTTCAGTAGTATATTATTTCAGCAGTGCAAACTAGTCTGTTGTTGGTTTGATCAGTGTTTCGTCAAGATTTGATAGTTTGTGGTTCGCATGCAGCCTTGTCACAAAATACGGCTTATGGGAAGAATAGGTGTCTCCTCACCGATCAATTTCATGTTGCGCTAGAATTACGTAAAATGCTCAGCTGAACAACATTTTCCCATACCATTTTTGGGGCAAAGGCTTAGTTTGGCCGTCAGAAATTAATGAAAGCCGCACTTTAGCACTGACAGACATACAAGAGTTCCATGTTCCCAGCTGACATCTTTTTCCCGTAAACGTTCACATAAGTGGGTTTTTATTGTCAGTTTAGTTTGGTTTTGTTGTTGTTGTCGTTAGGTTAGGTTATAGGTACCGGCTTCTGTTTGGCGTTTCACTTGTAATTAACTGGTTGGGGTTTGGCGTTTCACTTGACGGACTTTGGCCCAGTTGATGCTTTCCTGCGCGGCGCCATGTGCCTCGAGCCAGCCTGCCGGCAACAAGATGGCGTCACAGCCTACCTCCCGTAGTGCTAACTTTGGACCTAAATCACGGCCAAACGATGCGTTTGCCCCAAAAATGAAAGAGGAAAACATTATTCAGCGGTTAATTCTTAGTTCATTAAAAAAAAAAAGAAAAAAATCGGACGAGAGACACTTATTCTTCCCATGTTCCCAAAATACGCGAATACGTGGGGATTATACGTACGAGCAATGTACACTACGTCATGGGCACTTCTTCAGTTTAGGTGGACATATTTTCAAAAAAAAATATTTGTTTACATTTTTTTCCGGTAAAATCGGTAAATTAGGGTAAATCAAGGTTGCTGTTCAAGAAAGCGATAATCATGTTTTCCACACCCAAAAACCTGTCCACATCTAAATTCTTGATAATATTAAACGTCTAGACTATTTATCGTACGCACAGGGGCTAGGCACACGATAGCTTGCATGTGGGAATACTCACACCACCCTGCGCTCGCGGGGTGGCGTGAGTGTTCCCACATGTACGCGTATCGTGTACCTAGCCCCTGTGATTGTACGGTGTTCGTTTCTGTGGCGCTAGTTCCAGCTACGATTATTAGTTTTTGGGAGCGTCATTCTCAGCGTTGAAAGAGTTAGTGATATGAAAGGCGATTTCGCGCTCTACTAGCGCCCCCATCAAAATGTCGGTATCACGCAGCAGAAAAAATGGCAGCAACGAAGCGATGCTCATCTGGCTCTCCTTGCTGGGATTTTATGGCAGCCACCTACTAGTGCCAATGTTATCAGCTACGATTGGTTTGCTACGATTGGTTAGAAACGTAAACATAAGAAACATGCTATTATACACTGAATTTAAACCCTAAACGAGTATTTTATCTTGAAAGAGGCTCGAGCTCGTATAGACCTGCAGAGCGTAAGCCAAGTGGGGTTCCTACGCTGGCTTCCCTGCGCGATCAAGCCCAAACGGCCGCAGCTTAGAGGCCCTCTAGTGAGGTGTCTCAGTTTCAACACCAATCGTCGTGTTTCATCGCCGGCACGTTTTCCGTTAACTTGAATCTCTCGCTGCAATCGTACCGCAAGCCTTCTAACGCGATTTGCCCAGCCGATGAAGCAGGCCATCTGGTAAAATGTCGCATCCTCCAAAACAACTAATAATACTAGATTCCACCGACACCTGTCACCCAGAGTTTGCCCATAAAACAGGTTTTTTTTTTTTTTAAACCCACGTGCAAAACCCACTAGAGCTTTTTTATCCATCTTGCCTATTTACCCATTTCTTACGTATCTCTATTAAAAATCATTCAGCCTGTGGCTACATCCTAAACGCAAGCACTCAAGCAAGTTAACCTATACAAAAGGTTAATATTACCTTTTGTAATAAATTATTATCTTCAAGTTTTTTGTTAACTATTTACAAGTAAGGCTCGGCCGATACCAACTTTCACCGATTCGATCCTATACCGATAGGTCCGATGCTTCTTCACCGATGCCGATACTTCAGTGCATTACTCCCCGTAAAGTTAATGTTTCATCCATATTCAGAAACAAAATTTGATGAAAAATTCCCAACCTCAAAGCTCTATGAGCAAGATTCTTGCAGTAAAGTGTGTTTTTTGGAACCTGCTTTTGGTAAATAATTTGAGAACGACTGCAGCTATTGCTCTGAAATTAATTAGCACCATTGGAAAGCTCTCAAAAAAACTGCTTGAATAGTGTATTGGAACATCAAAAATGGTAAATTTTTGGCGAAAATATCACAAAAACCGATATATGACCGCTAGTATCAGCACTGATACTGATGCCAATATCGGTATCGGCCCAGCCTTATTTATAAGGAAAATTGTTGTTAAACAGTGGTGCATTACAATGGTGATGGCATAATTATTATGTTAGTAGTTTAGTACCTAAACAAAGCCTAACAACCATTGGTCTTGCAAAACACTCTTGAACTAAAACAGAAGTCTAAGTTATAGGTGATAAAACTTTATAATGGCCGTGAAACCCCGATAAAAACTTAGGAAAAAAAGTAAAACCCAAAAAACCACAGTATAACCTGAAAACAAAACACAACAAAACCTGTAAAACCCCACATGCCTCCACCAACATAGAGTTACTCTTTGGTGCATAGGCTAGGTACCGGTTTTTGGTGAGGGAAATTACTTCACGGAAAATTCATATCAACAGCGCACAATCTCAAAGAACAGAAATACGAGTAGATTTCAGTGCAAACTTTCGTCAGCTTTGGAAAATATACAAAATGTCTTCCCTACTGTCTAATAGAAAAGGTGCAATAAAAATGGAGTAGCAGTCTACCACATGGACATACTACACAATCGATTGGGAATAATCTTGGACCCTGATCCGCTCAAATACTGTGAATGATAAACTACTGCAAGACCTAGAGTCGACGGCTACATTGCAACATGAAAGGGAGGGCAGATTATAGATGTATAGCCATCCACCATCGACGCCTGCGATTCAGTATTTACTTCAGAGTGACCTGTCTGACATGCTCTCAGCTAGGTGGATAGAACATGCTGACAAATAAAGGAGGCTGCGGACGCGGCAATGTTTGAAAGTCTGTGATTAGTGTGTTTGATGTGAACAAGGTTGAAACGCTCTTTTTATTGCCTGAAGGGGGGAGGGGGTTAAGGCTTAATGGCACGTCGACAGCTAGGTCATTAGCGCCTATTGCCTGAAAAAGACAGTAGGGAAGACATTTTATATTTTTTACCAAAACTGTTCAAAATTTCCACTGAAATTGACTTGTGTTTCTGATCTTTAAGAATGTGCGTTGTTGATATGAATTTTCCACAAAGTAATTCCATGAACTCAAGATTACCGTATCCATTTTGGTGCGTTGAAAGGAAAATATTGTACCCCCGTTGTCGTGACAGTCGTCACACGAAAGAACGGTTTTTATTGAAGATATGAATTCTTGGTGGTGAGAATGGTGGCCGAGCATGGGACTGGCTCCTATGATGTAGGTTGTGCTAAACAGCTTTGTTTTCATATTTGTCCTGATCCAGGTTCGATTGCATGTTCAACCATGAATCCATATACAATTGACAAGGGCGAAACGAATACGGTATCAGCAAGCGAAAGAGCAGAAACGTCTGCTTGTTTGGGGCTCCATTCAACTGAATGGTTGACACCCAGGCCTAGGACAATTTTTACCAATTGATCATTTAATATCAATTAGCTCTCACCCACAAATATCTCTAGACAGACTGTTTCTTCAGACTGTGACTTAGCAAGCGTAGCCTAGCTCTCCTCCACAAAGTATTCTCTACTGATAAGCCCAAACAAGGGCAAAACAGTCTGTCTAGAGATCTTTGTGGGTGAGAGCTAATTGATATTAAATCCATGTACAAGTTTTCAAGCTAAACAAGAGACTGCTTTTTTTGTTCCTTGAGTTTGGAATGCGTTGACTATGGGCGAATGAGTCAGGTGACAAGTTGCTTTAATTAGCGTAACGTTCTTTGCCTGCTTTGAAAGTAAAATGATGACCATAACTACGTTTACATGGCAACAAGAAAGTGCACTTTAACGACGCCACCTGTTTACAAGACCACGATTGCAGACCATACCTATTCATGCCAGTATGTTCAGAAACCCCTGCCTTTCCTTTGCCTCCCAAACCACGGATTTTGTATCGCTAGATTGGAGAAAGTGCCATGAACGGGTGTCTACAAGACTTACGAGGGCGATAAGAACGCGATTCGCATCCCTCTGAAGCTCTTTGAAGTGGTCATGCAAACGTAGTGTCGATCATTAAGAAGAATACGGCAGTGTGTCGTCGAAAATTTGCGATATTATGTCAGTCTCGATGTTGTGAAAGGGAGCGAACTTTTGTGAAATTCGTGTAATGAGCAAAGCAACCAAAGTTCATTCTATCAGTAAGGCCTGGGACCGTTAACCAGGAGAACATCAATTAAACTCGCCACTGATGTAAATTTATATAGGACTTTAAATAAAGGGCATGCATTAGCACATGGCTGTGAGTCAACAGATTAGCATCACTTAAGACTGCTTTCATGTTTTCTTCTTAGAAGACACAATATGAACCGATATTGCTTTCTGTGTGCATCCATAGGGAATAATTGATATTTTTCTCCCCCTTAGCCTTGGAGGTGTTCTGATTGCCTATGAGCATATTCTTCTAGTTCAGTCTTTTGGCGAGATTCATAGTGATGAACCATTCCTTCATTTTGACATCCAAGCTGATTTTTTGATATTTCAACCACAGATCGGAATGACCCTAAAAGGTATGACAACATAATAATTACTCACTCTGTTCAGACTTTTATTCAAGCTTTGTTCTGTTCAATTGCTTAATTACAACTAAGGCTGTACCGAGCACATTTTTCCCTGCCGAGCCAATCCCGAGCCGAGCGCTCAAAAAATGCCTGGTACACCGAGCAGAACCGAGCCGATCAGTGATGCCGAGCAGAACCGAGCGGCTTTAGTAATCACAGGGTGCTGCCAGGAGTATCACCTTTTTTCACATTTTCTCACATTCCAACTTTTTCATTTTTATCACATTTTTCACATACCCGCTTTTCATTTTTTCACATTTTTTACATACCCCCTTTAATTTTTTCACAATTTTCACATACCTACTTTTCATTTTTTCACATACCCGCTTTTCATTTTTTACATTTCTCACATATCAGTTTTTCATTTTTTCACATTTTTCACATACCCACTTTTCATTTTTTCACATAAATGCTTTTAATTTTTTTCACATTTTTTACATACCTACTTTTCAATTTTGTATCACTATTTCTTCGTTTTCATATATCACACCAATTCCACAATCTTTAAAACAATTTTTTCTTTAACCATTGTAATTTCTTTGTACTTTCACACAAGAGAGCAAACGCGAATTCAAAGCCACTACGGCAATAAACCAATCCATTTTTTTTCGCGGGCTAACAACATACATGCCTACGTAATTCCGGGCCCAAAATGAAGACGGATAATTGTTTTTTGTTTTTTTTTCCTTCGTTAATGCGTTTTGCCTTTTTTTCACACCATCACTCGTGTTTTTTACATTTTTCCCTTTTTTTTTACCACTTGCAAATTTTTACATTTGTCACACCGGCAGCATCCCTGTATTCAGCACTCGCTAAATGCCATGCAGGTTCTAGACAAAACAATTCTTTTCACTAAAACAGCTAGCTATAGCAACAACCATAGGCTATTATTAGTTTCGTAAACTGTAATTGATGACATATCGGCATACCTGGTGTGGCCAATTAAACCTGCATTAACAATCATTATTATAACAAAACAAGTAATTTTTATTATGAGTAAAATTACTTTTAAGCTAATAAAAGTTTTAACAATTGACCATTCAAAATAATTAAATGAGTGCTGTTGACACTATAATAGAAAGGTTTTCCGTAATGAAGGTAAGTTTCTTAATTTTTTTTCAGGTTTCAGCATAAAAAAAATTTTTAATCTGCACGAATTACCTACAAATTTCATTCCTGCATTTAATTCTGTGGTAATCGTTCAACCTTCCTGCAGCAGGAACCATGCATAGGCCAGAAACTGGGATCAACTGGAATACGACAAACTGAAGCTTGCATTCAAGGTCCATCGGCCCCAGGTTCGCGTGCCAAGACTAGGCGTGAGACACGTTGCTCGGCTCGGTTAAATGGACATCATTGCTCGGTGTACCGAGCATTGCCGATCATGCTCTGCTCGCTGAGAATCGGCTCGGCAGCTCGGTATCGGTACAGCCTTAATTACAACGTTAATAAAATCGAAAAGAAAAAAGCAGAAGACCATAAAGTGTGTCAAGATTTATGATGCTGGGCACATAAACCAAGCAGTTTCATTTTCATGGTGTGAGCTAAATAAGACTAGAGATTAGGTTCATTCAAAAAGCTCTTAGAAAAATTATTGTGTTTTGGGACATAAATATCTTCGTCTATCACTTTAGGAGAAATTTTGAAGAAACTATATTTGACTGATAATGCGAGACAGATTTATCCCAGTATCCGCCTGTTACCTGTATCGGTATTGAGCAACCTATAGGTGAAAACTGTTATAGGCTACTGGCCAGCTGGCAGTGAAATGCAGTCAGTAACTCAGTATGCAGCTGAAAGCCTGACCACCCCAGTAGCTACTTGGAACACACACCTGATTTTCTTGATTCTGGCAAATGGATTATGGAAATCCTTTTTTGCGAATGATCCGGCCAGTTAAATTCCTGAAAAGAGGACCTAACGATACGCCAGAAAAGGGTCGTAAGTCCTCTTTTCACAATTTCTTTAGCCAGAGTAAAATGAGCCTGTCGACGTTCAAAACAGTTAAACTCAATTTGTAGTGAAGTTGTACCTAAAAATATATAGGAAAGGTTTTTTTTTGTGACGACCAAAATCTCAGAGGTGACTGCTAAACATCTTACTTCCTCCGCCCATTAGCATCATGAACGGTATCACATTCCTCGCACAGCACATGGTACCCCGTGGAGGGTGTGCACCATGTGCCGTGCGGGGTATGTGACTCTGTTTATGTAGGTGAGACACAAGAGAGGGGGTGCAATTGTATTCATCGACACACGGGTTAGGGGGGAGTGAAAAGAAAGAAAACGGCGTCACACCCTACTAGGGATGTTTTTAAAGTCAGCGGCTTGCGAGTCGCTTGGAAGCGAGGCAAACTTTCCCGTTTTTTAATTCAAGCCACTTGCCTCTGAGAAACTTTTCTGTCGTTTTTAAAGTCAGCGGCTTGGCAACCGCTGACCAGCCAAGTAAGCGAGGAAAAAAGGTGCTGAGTTTGCTGAGCGTATGCAGCTAATATGGGGGCACGATGTGCGCATGCGCCATTGCCGCAGAGCAACAATCATCATACACACGATAAATCTACATGATACGTGCGTGATAAGTGCGATATTGATAGCTGCCAGCAGTTCAATTGCTTAGTCTTTACTCTCATCATCTTAAACGCTACTAATAATGCGATAAAACAGAGAAAAGAAATATAATAACTGATTTTGTCACTGTCGGCCATGTTTTTGCTTAGCGAGCTTCAAGTAACGTCGTTTTTAATCTCGGCTTGAAAATGGAAAAAAGCGGAGGAAGGCGAGACCAAGCAAACTCGGCGCTCAGCAAGCAAGCCACTGGCATTGGGAAATCCATGAGTGTCCTTGGCCTGAGAAGCGGACCAATCCTAATGTTAGACACTAGACAGCTATCGCCGCAGCCAGAAATAGAATTAGTCTTAAGTGAGGGTGTTAGCTAAAAGTTTAAAAAGCAGCCTTGGACTTTATGTTGAGTTGGTAAAACTGTCAGTAGTGTACTGTTATAGTTTTCTTACAACTCAGTGCCTTTTTTTTTAACCATTACTTTCAGGAGTTGTGAATCGCAAAAGTAACAATCACGTTGGGTGCCTAGTTCACAACTGCTTTAATGCGTCATTACCTCGGCCAGCTTCAACAGAAGATGATTGGTTAGGCGACTCTGTGGAGATGAAGCAGGAACTCACTTTCCAAGTTACGTATCTTGACTTGACCACTCATGTTATATTTATTCGTGGAGTCATTCTTAGTGTCGGGTTAGTATTCAGCCATCTATTACTATTAAAAAGAGACTATAAGTGTGCTTGCATCTAGACTAAAAAATACTCTAGAAAGTATGTGTTTGTTTGTGTGGCTTTCCTAAGTCAGTATGTAATAGGGCCAAAAGGAAGGGTACCATGGGCCTATCATTTATAATAATAATAATAATATAATAATACAATTTACCACACAGTGGAAGGGTAACAGAAGGGCTTGGGACCGCTTGCTCTGTTCGTGGTTAAAAGGGAAATAAGGGTATTTACGTGCATGCCACAATCGGCCGTTTCAGAAATTTGTCTAGTTGTTCAGAATGCAATAACCTACGAAATCCCGCTTCAGATGTCGCATTTACTGTCTCCGTACGAAGGACATTCCAAATTGGGACGACTCGGACCGAAAAAAAATTTCGACGACTTTCAAGATGACAAAGAGGGACAGCGAGTTTCCATTTATGACCCCGAGCGCGATTTGGGTAAGGTGCGTAGTCAAGAATGGCAAATCAACAGAGATAAACCAATGGAGAATCTTAAATGTTAAGATGAGATCAAATCTCATTCTGCGAAGTTCTAGGAGTTCCAGGCCCAACCTTGCAAGGCGCTCCCCATAGCAAACCTCGCTCTTCTTAAGCATGAAGTGATACTTTGCACTACAGTCTCTGTGCTACAATAATCTAGCGGTCTTAAAAAATAGGCTATAGAGGGTTGTATCAGGTTTATCTTTAACTGTAAATGTTATTCGTACACGAAGAAAACATGGAGCCAACATTGCACCATACCACACGATCACAGACTTTCATTATAAAACTTTCTGGCATGCTAGGGGTCTTAAAATAACACATCCTGCAAGATACTAGATTTTTAGCTTAAATCGTTGAGGAGGTATGAATTTTTTTTAATTTAAAAATTTTCAGGTGCCATTCCCATCCTTTTAGGTATTTTCTTGAATGTCTGCTCTCCTAATCACTGTAATCAGTCAAATTCGACCAAACTTTCCTGAGTTAATTTTTTGTGCTGAATGTAAAAATCCCAACAAAATTATTCTGGGACTAATAGTTCGTAGATAATGGAACACATGTAAGCATTTGGGAATGTTCACATGGGATCATTCTTAGAAATTTGAGATTTTAATGCAAGTCTGGAAAAGGTTTAGGGTGACTGGAAAAAATGAATTCAATCTGGAGTTTTTCTCCCGTGTCGGGGGAAAAATGTCAAAGTTGGTGTACACTGCGTGCCAGGAAAAGGACTTCAGTGCAATAAAGAAGCAGAAAACCGGACTGACTTCAACAAGCTAAAAAAGAGAAACTACTGCTTGTATTGGGCTCCATTCTACTGAATGTCAGGCACCCACATTTAGGCCTATTTATGGCAGTTGATCACTTAAAATCTAGTTGCTCTCACTAGGGATGTGCGAGTAGAAAAATTGTAATTCGAGTCGAGCCGAGTTTGCAACAGAAGAATCGAGTATAGAGCCGAGTTCGAGTATTTAATGGAAATATTTTGTTTGCAATTTTCCCTGTAATTTGTTTAGATAATAGGAACAAAGATCGTGCTTAGTTGACTGTTTGGGTCATGGTTTTCCAGTTTTAAGGTTATAACTTGAAAATGGTTTGAGCTACTGACTTTTAATCTGCACCACTGTAAAGCTCTCGTCGAGACGATCGATTTGGTATATTGAAATGTCAAAATCGGTCAAAAATTGACAAAGTTATCACATTTTCGCTGGATTCAAGTTATTCGAGTATGGACGCAAGCAGCGAGCCGAGTTCGAGTACAAGTTTCATACTCGGCTCGAATTTTTCGAGTATCGCACATCCCTAGCTCTCACCCACAGAGCCCTTCTACACTGACTATTTCGCTCTTGTATGGGTCGTCAGTAGACAATAGAATATTCTTTGGGTGAGACCACAGGCATCTTGCTGGTGTAGTTTAACAAGCACAATTGCTAAATTACCCCCAGCAAGGTACCTATGCTCTCATCCACAGAGTATTCACTACTGACAGGCGAAAGAGTCAGTCTAGAGATCTCTATGGGTGAGAGCAGCTTACTTTACAGTGATCTAGGGATGTGTGAGTAGAAAGTTTTTAATTCGAGCTGAGCCGAGTTTGCAACAGAAGAATCGAGTATCGAGCCTAGTTCGAGTATTTGATGGAAAAATTTTGTTTGCAACTTTCTCTTTTCTCCTCCCAGCGCCATTTTTCTCGATCCTCCACATCAAGTACGGCCCCAAAGGTCTATTTACTTATCTTTAGTCTTTCCCTTGCTAAAAATCCGTTTTAAAATGTGGCGTCTAGGAGATTTTCTGTTGAATATTACTAACTTTATTTACGTTCGTCCCGAACATAAGTGATGCATCCGCGCCTACAATGACCTTGGAAGTTTAATCTGTGTGTGTGCAGTATTAATTTTAATCATTTGGTAGTAATTACTATGAGATCAAAAATCTACAAGACTAATGCAGTAAAAATTAAAATTAATTATTCCAATAGGTCGCCGAAGCAAAATATAAGACACTAGTCAAGAAAATTATAAATTGAGATTTTAAAATACAAGAATCATTCCGGTTTTTGACGACACAATCAATGGGTTCACGCCTGCTGGACTATTAGGCGCAATGCCAACTGAGACAGTAGCTACGTTTTTCGCTGCGAGGAACGAAGCTACCGTCTCCATTGACCTTAGCTGTGGTAAATACGCGGATGTGATCGTCGCGTGGGTGTTGTGAGGCAGGCGGAAGGTTATAAGGCAGGCTGGATGTTGCTTTATGGTAATAAGAACAAAGATGGTGATTAGCTGACTGTGTGGGTCATGGTCTTCCAATTTAAGGATATAACTTGAAAATAGTTTCAGTTATTGACTTTTACTCTGCACCACTGGAAAGCTCTCGTCGAAATGATCGATTTGGTATATTGAAATGTCAAAATCGGTCAAAAATTGACAAAGTTATCGCATTTTCGCCATATTCGAATTTTTCTAGTATGGATGCGAGCCGAGTTCGAGTATAGGTTTCATACTCGGCTTGGCTCGAATTTTTCGAGTATCGCACATCCCTACAGTGATCAACTGCCGTTAATAGGTGTAAATGTGGGTGCCTAACATTCAGTAGTGTAGAGTCCCATGCAAGCAGTAGTTTCTGTTTTTTTTGTTTGCTGAAACCAGTCCGGTTTTGTGCTTGTTAAATTACCCCAGCAAGGTGCGTATGCTCTCATCCACAGAGAGATCTCTATGGGTATGAGCAGCTTAACTTCAGTACTTCTAAATTCAACTACATATCTGCCCTAGGTATTCCTCAAGCATATCTAAAACTGGCAATATGCACAGTACATGAATAAATGGAGTATAGAACTTATCATTCCTGGAGGGCCATACCAACATATTTGTTGATTCATTTCTCCTCATAACGTTCACCAAACAATTCTTCTTCCCCGGCAAAGCGTTCAGTGGTATAAGCAATGTATCAGCTATGGTTGTGCACGGCCGCAACAACGCCACTGGACACAAATCATCTGTGTTAGGACCTGTGCCACTTGTAGATGATTACCTACTGCTAACTTTTCCGTCATAAAATCCTCCCAACTATGTTAGCCTACGTAATGGGATGTCCCTTTCGCACACGGCACTTTGATCTTACTTACCTGCATACAATTAGCCCTTAATTTATTCTATTTTTACGTCACTTCCAGTCGCTACTACCTCTTCCTGCTGATTGCGCTTCAACACCACTGTTTCTTTTGCTGAAGGCACGAGTGGTTGTAGTTTTTTTATTCCTAATGTGCGTAGTGGCTGTTTCGTAAGAAAATGTTCAATTGTTCCTCGCAGCCTTGCCTAGCGATAGAAGGCTGGGGTCACAAAAAACGCTGCGAGTGGATTGTTAAGTATGGGTGTGGCAAAGATCAGAAAAGGTGGGTGAACCGACAGGCCGTAAGTACCTTTTTTTTAATTGAGTTGTATTTTCAAGACAACAGCGGTGTTAGGCCTATTCGTACTTTAGGTCAGACGGGTTTGGTTATCCACGTGGGGAGGTTTAACGGATTCGAGTTCTGCATTACCCAATTTAATTGGTTCCGAATTCAGGCATTTGAGCTACGGTAAGTACAAGCGGGCCTCGTTCGAATTCCGGGTGGTTGAGAATGGCGGATGGTTTGGGCAGAATCAAGTTGGACCAGTCCACCCCACAGGTTGGGGGGAAGTGACCGAGGTTGGCATATGTGCGAGGCCAACTCCACGTGGGCTATTATATGCGGGTCTGTGTGGAATTTTAAGACAGTGTCGATGTGGTTGACGAATTTTGGTATATATTTTTTGGTGTTCGCATTGCCCAATGTAATTGGTTCCGACTTGCAGGTCGCAATTCGAGATGTTATGGCTTGTAAGCTATGTGTTTCGAATCCCATGAATATGGCGAGTGAGTGATGTCCGTGGGCCGGTTAATGTGAAGGTGAAGATGCCCGGATGTTGGTTTTCGTGGAACGAACATGAGAGGGGAGTTGGTTATCGGCACTGGACCAGGACTTGCAGTGTGATCATTGTGGAGTAGAGGCTGCTTGTTGAAATGTTTTATATTGGAGCTGTGCTGCAAGGAGCAGAGAATGTTTACGGCGATTGTGTCGATTATATGTGAAATTTGTGGTCGCTGCCCATGCTGTATGCATAGCAATTCTGTGCATTGGACCCGGCCTGTATATTTCATCAGTTCTTGGCGAGACCAGTTGGTGTAAGTTGGAATGGTTTACTTAGTGTCGTCATACTTTGAGAGTGTGGTTTTCCAATGAATGTAACTCGCAATGGGATATTGACAGAGTGAGGTGTATCATGTAATAGTGGTAGTGTGACAAAGTTTACCGCCAACAAGCTATCCCACCTCTGTTGAAAGGGACAAGGTTCACTTTTGACAAAGTCCCCCAATGCCCATTGAGTTAAATAGATTATATTGTTACACCTTTCAAAGCAGACGACATCATTTACGCACCTCTCAAAACAGCGAAAA
>JAHWFP010116561.1:17599-39001 GCA_023313725.1 Lithobius niger | reverse complement strand
TGTAGTAATAGTGGACTCTTCCTTTAGCTCCTAGCACCTGCACAAGGCATCTCTCACCTAAGCCTCCTCCCTTCTTCACAGCAATTAAAAGGATGTAAAAATTGGTCTTTCAGAGATGGTTCAAAAGCTTAGAATTTTCTGTAATAGATCTCCAGAAAGGTTAGAAAATTGATAATGCTTGATTTAAAGCACCCCCTTATTTTTGCCAAATTAACTGCATAAGCCCATAGGCGTTTAATCCACAATTTACGGTAAAAGTTTACTTTCCATACAAATGCAACTTCAGTTTCTGGTTTTGCATGGGATCCAACTACTAAGATTATCCAAAATGTACTGTGTATTTGGTTGTTGCTTTTGCCCCGCTAGGTGTCGAGTTTTGCAGGGAAGATGGTCGAGTTTCTGGGCGTAACAAATATCTGTTATCGGTAACCTTACATAGCTCCTATACCGATATGGCCAAAAAAACCGATAAATACAGATTATACCGATACCGATATCAATATCGGACTATCCTTAAATAACTTTCTGCACTGTAGGGCATTACATTCACTGTAGGCCTACACTAAACATCCATTTCTACCGGTTGTCAACCATACATTTTCTTGTTGTCCTAAACATTCAGTACGGCTTAGATGAGTTAAAAAGTGATTAAATTGGTGAAT
This sequence comes from Lithobius niger, assembly GCA_023313725.1. Classification (NCBI taxonomy): domain Eukaryota; kingdom Metazoa; phylum Arthropoda; class Chilopoda; order Lithobiomorpha; family Lithobiidae; genus Lithobius; species Lithobius niger. The sequence continues at coordinate 38,339 of JAHWFP010116561.1, read as the reverse complement.
GGCTGATAAACACCCAGTCACCAGCTGATTACATCAGTGCATCAAAGATAAAAATAAGAAAAACATTTTGTTTGTGCAGGGAGAAAGTTGGTACATAAATTCTGACTAGTAGCCTAGTAAAACATTCATGCAAAATATTATTCCTACAGCAAAGCAATGATGCTACGTGTCCTTTGTTTATGATAAGGAACTGTTAATCTTTTTTTTGACCAAAGGAGCACATCATCAAAATTATGTGACCTTTCATTCCACCCTGTATTTCATAATTATCTTCTAAAGAGAGCTGCATCTCCATTCATTTCTACTGCAGTAAAAGCCCAGTGGCACAGTTGTGCAAAGATGGTTCCGTCCTTACCATCTAAACATGTTACCTGTTTGCAATCTTTGAAGTCAAAATTTAAACACAATAATATTTAGCTATCTCTACAAGCACATTTCTCAGAGAAGCCTCATAACATGCAAGCCGTAAACAAAGATCCTGTTTGCCAGTTATCATTTAGAAACTACGAGAATAAGAAATCTAGCGCTTCTAGAGCTTGCGGTGATTACTTCAGTGCCATGCGAAGCATTGAAGTCGTACGGGTATCAACAAGTCCATACCTAAACCAAAGTCTGTTACTTTTCCATACCTATTTTGTACTTTTTAAATACAGTCGACTCTTTATTATGGCCTGCCCCCCCCCCCCCCCCCAATAAGAAATTGTAGATCACTTCAGGGTAGAGAAGGGGTTTGCTTGTTGGTGGCTTCCAATACAGAGAAGCCACCAACAAACCAACCCGTGTATTGGTCACGCTCACGACCTATAACCATTCTACCAAGAGTTAGAGATAGGTGAAATCTAATAAATGGCAGTAGGCTGTGTAGTCCGATTTTAAACAATGGGCCCCTCAAACTGCACGTCGTCGTTAATCCTATAACAACCTTGGGATAACTGGTGACAGACACCGTTAAAGTAGAAAAGAATAACTGAACATTTTAGTAACAGACATGATCAGCTATTCACTGATACGTGACGGGTAGCAAAACATATCTATTATATGCAACGAGCTAGTAACGTTCAGTAACTGCTGAACAAAGTTTTACTACCAAACCTTTTCAAGTCCACATGCCAAAATTCAAGCCTTTTTTTAGGTATAAAAAACTTTTGCCATTTTAATGGTTTGTGGTGTAGGTTCTCTTTCTTAGCTTATCTAAAATACTCCATGAATGAGGAATGGAAGCATTGTGGTAAAGTCACCCACAAGTGTAGCCAAGCCAGTTGCACACATAAATATATACACATCAGTGCTTTCGTACATGCAGTAGTTCAAACTTTGACAGGGAAAGGATATATCCAGAGGTTGCACAGGACTTAAACTTTTACTTTCCACCAATTGCTATTATTAAATTACAAGCTTATTAGAAGACAAGGGCAATTTTATGTGCACCTAGAATACAAGCTATTCAACCTTACTAAGTAAATTCTGTTTACTTAGTAGGGATGGCACGATAGGAATTTTAGTATCCCGATAACATTTTTTTAATTATCGCGATAAATGATAACATCTCGAATCTCGATAAAACAAATTTTGAACCATTTTAATTTTGTTAATTTAAATATGTTAGCTGAAGCCTACGAATATGAATTGTGTAAAAAAAAATATGCAGACAAGTCATTAAGTGCAGGTGAAAGACGGTGGCTAGTCTGTATATTTTTAATTACTGAAGTGCTTATTAACTTTCTGTTTTTTAATGAAATGTGTGGCACTTTGGCAAGTAGACATAAAAATGCACTTGCCAGTGTCCATTGCTTCCTGACCACGTAAAAACAATTTAGCAGTTGTGCTGCTACTTAATGCTTAAATATTGTTTGCATTAAAATAACTCTCCAATCAGCTAAGTGGCTTTCAACAGTATTGCACACTTGGTTGGAGAGCCCTTCTAATTCTGTACACAATGCCACAAACCTCTCGTTTCTAGCTATTACGGTTTCCGAGATATGACAATTTAAGCAATAATACGATAATTCAATAAATCAGAAAAAGTGCGATACGATAATCGACCAAAATGTTCATGGCGATATTACCGAATTATCGATTATCGTGCCATCCCTATTAGTAAGCCGACTCTTTTCCTTCCTATCTGCTGTCCATTACACCCTATTTGGATTTAACATCTGGAAGATCCTATTAGAGTCATAATTACTGGAATTATGTAGAAAATTTCCGCTCATTTACACAACGAGGACACTTTTTAATGTCCAGCTAATTTTTGGTGGCTGGCTGCTACCATCCTCAGCCAGCCACCGAAAATTAGCTGGACATTAAAAAGTGTCCTCGTTGTGAAAATGAGCAGACATTTTCTACATAATCCCAGTAATTATGACTGTAATTGTTACGAGAACTTTCAGAGTAAGGTAACGAACAATGTTTTCTTGGAAGATCCTAGGAAGAATACTACAATGTTGCCTGCTCAGCTTTACAACAAGCGAAAAGAGAAATGCCTACTATGCCATCCATCTTCCATTTAAAGTGCTCCATGATGGAATATTGAATGTATGGTGTAAATAGGCTGCAGGCTATTGTTGAGAGTTCGTGCTCAATTTTACAAAATGAATGGTGTTTGTTGCTCTGTCAGGAAGGAAACCATACCAGCAAAATGTGCCTGAAGCCGAACTGGCAGAAATAAGTTGCTCATTGCTAATCACAGTGCTGAATGCATGTGTTCGAATCCAACTTAAAATAAAATAATACGTACAACAAAATGACTGTAAAGGGTGTACTGCTTACGAAGTAGCCTAGAGGGAAAACAAACCTCGATTGTAAAGTGCAAGCAGCGTATCAAAAGTTTCAGTACAGATGTTGAAACTTCTGAAAAATTGAAGCTCTCTCCATCTTATTACTCTTTTCCATCCACCTCCTTCCGGTGAAAGGGTCCGTGGGAACCAGAGTAGTGAAATAAGCACAAACTAGTTTATAGTACCATATCACCATGAAATAGGCGGCAGGAGAAACCATATAGGCTACCATAAAACGCCCATGGGCTGTTAAAATTAATTCGATAAAAACAAAGGGGTGGGCCATAACAAAGTTACAACCTGAGTCTTACTTCTGTCCATGGTGTGTGTTTAAGCTAGCTCCATTGCGGAAAATTCAGCATTTATGCAACCATGCACACAAGTCATCTGGGTTCGGCCTAGCATTTAACGCTATTTCTTCATTTACGAAACTTTTAGTTAAGTTTGGTGCAGAAAAACCACGATTTAAGGGGAGGAAACATTAATTTCCCAAGGGGATGGGGAGGGGGTCCGTAACTAGGTTATTTCACGATGTCCGACCTTAAAGCATATTTAGGAGGGTGGGCCGAAGCTTTGGCAGTGCTGTTAATAGGCGACTTATGGTACTTGCCTAACCATTTTAAAAGTTAAAGAAAAGCTAATCAACAACGGGCAGTAGCGTACTCTTAGTTGTTTGCAAGCAAGAACAGCCAACATAATAATCTCCATTAACCTAGCCTAGTACTTCTATTCATTGCAAAATACTACCACGTAGCTTGCGATCTGTATGTACGTATGGCATTGGTGCATATTTTGTCCAGTAAACGTTGTGTGTTCATCCTCTTTTGCTTTTAAAAGCTAGCGGCAAACATGTTTCACTTTGCGTGAGGGATTAAAAAGTAAAATAAAAATTCCGGCTAAGTAATTTACTGAAGGTCAGCTGTGGCACAAACATTTAAAACACAACATGTCACAATTACTCACAAAAGCAACAGCAGTTGGTAGCACTGTGCTTCAACATTCTTAGGTACAGACTACAGGAGGATTTCTTAGTAAATATTTGGGTGCAGGAGGATTGCTTAGTAAATATTTGGGTACAGTACAGGATGATTGTTTAGTAAATATTTAGGTACAGGAGGATTGCTTAGCAAATATTTGGGTACAGGAGGATTATTTAATAAATATTTGGCTACAAGAGGTACCTCTGCTTAGTAACAATTTGCTAACAAAAATTCAACACAATTAGGCAACACTTGCCATGCAGCCAGTAGATATCGCAATTAGCTCACCATGTGTATACGAACTCTTCTTGTTAAAGAAATAAACTGAAGTAATGTTTGCTGCCATTTTAGGGATTTAATTTAGGGCATCACCCCAATGGATAATTATCTTTAATCCACGTTAGAGGTGGGTGCCGACAAAGATCACCTCTTCACCGTGCCATTTTATTTCCCACAACATAATTTTAGAGATCGAGCTGTGGGCATTTTACGTTGAGGTTTCATACTGTTCAAAATTGGATTAAAAGTTCGGCTCACTCAACTTGGATTTGTGCGTCGGCGAATTTTCAATCCTTTCCTAGGACCTCGTAAGGCCTAAAGATGTTATTTACACATATTTCATGAAGTTTGAAGCACTAGATCCCCTAAGGGGCCTTCAGCAATATAAAAACACTCGTTCCCCACCACCTTCAACAAAAACCCATCCCTGCACTGAAGCAGACACAAGCCAGCCCAATCATAACACGGGCCATAAAACAATTAAATTCAAATACACAGAACGGACACCACCAACCACAATATACAAAGAAGGAGGACGGGATGCAGAGCTCCAAACTTCAAGAAATATGTGTGAAACGTTTTTATACCTGAAGAAGTTCCTAGGAAAGGATTGAAAATTTGCCGATGCACAAGTCTAAGTTGAGTGAGTTGAACTTTTAATCTAATTTTGTACAGAACTGAGCCGCAGCTGGCAACGACACACTTTATTATACATGAAGCCAACAAGTGCCGAATCGCCCTACAAAAAGCACTTCAAGCTATCAAAATAATAGAGATAAGCCTGGGAGACAAAAGGAAGTGGGGATCATCAAGAAGGGTTCAGAGTTAATTAAAAATGTGCGATGGAGGAACTTAAAGATTAACATAACGTCGAATTTACTTTGGTTTAACGGAAAATACTCTCACTCGCAGTCAACGCAACACCAAAAGTTCCAAAAGTTCAGGCAAAATTTCAGTGGCTGATATCTGCCACCTTCTTCAGGTCAAGCCTCGGTAACTTGCAAGCAATTGTACAAACATTAAGCGCACGATCTCAGTGGGACTTGCTTAAGGTCTTGCTTGGACAGCTCACGGTGTAGAGGGTGAGCTGTCCTTTTCCTGTGGTGTAGTAAGGAAACGTCTGCGCTGTGCTTCAAGTTGTGTACCAGATAAGGTGTAGTAAACTGCACGATTTTTGGTTAGGGAGGCTGCTGTTCATTCAACAAAGGGTTTCTATTCTCGCGGCAGTGTGAAATCGACAGGGCCTCAAGTGCTCACACGCGATTTTCTTTACAGGACTTTGAATGCAGCAACATTAGTGTTTTCCCACTCAAACTAATATGCCCAAAATGGATATGCTTAGGATATTCTGAAAGATGGGGGTCTATTCTTTTCATCAATCATAACCGAAATTGTTTAGCTTAGATAACGAACTTTCTATGCCCGTTTTAAGGAGCAGTTGTAATGGCGTACAGTATAACCTCGTTAATAAGAACTCGGATAACAAGAATTCCCGCTTAATAAGAACTTTTTTTAAGATTTTGGTTGGTCAGCTACTCAGTCAGCACTAAATATATACGGCTATAACGAACTCTGTTAATACGAAAGTACGGATAAGACGAACAAATATTTCCAATTATAGCTTATTTTTACGAATTTGTTGTTCGTAACGGTTTCTTTTCCCACCCCCTCAAATTTCGTTTCGTTTCACGCAAAACGTCAATCGCTAGTCGACTCCATCTTGGAAAGTGATAAGAGTTTCGTCCGTTTACGCTTGCGCGAAGGTCAAAGACGAATGAAAAGAAAATACCGTATACCGGTAGGCTACATTTTTTAAAAGTTGCAGTCCAATTTCTCTCGTCCATTTAGTAAGAACTACGGTTAATAAGAACATTTTTAGTAGTCCCCTTAAAGTTCGTATTAAAGAGGTGTTACTGTAGCAGCGAAAGGGCATGGTGATTTTGATTTCAAACTGGTCTCGCGAGGCTCTCCAGGGCTCGAATTGTCTTAGAAAAATTGCATAGCACAAATGCGATACAAAATACAAATTTGCGTAGCAGTCACAAAACAATGATTAGCAAATTTTTAAAGAATAATTTATTTAGTAAAAAACTATACAAAAAGTTTACTTTATTTGAACAATAGCCATTTTTGTTTCACTTTACTTTGCTACACGCACGGATGCTTGGTCAAGACTATGGCATCCAATGCACGTTAAGACTATTCTGACCTGTGTCTGATTAAACGAAAGCGCCACTAACTAAATAGGCCAACCAAAGTTGATAGTAGGACCAATGATTTCCTAGCATGTGCGACGCTTGGCCTGCCTATAAAGTAGGAGGGATTAGCATCTCCGTGTCAGCCAGCACAATCACGACTATATTGTCTCGTTTAATACAGTTGCATCGCTAAACTGCGATACATTATTAAATTTTGCATCGCTAAAGTTTAAATTTGTGGTGCAAATTGCGATGCGATACCGCTCATTTCGAGCCCTGCTCTCTAATAGCCCGAAATAGACATGCTTAAGATATTCTGAAAGGTGGGGGATCTATTCTTTCCATCAATCATAACCAATACTGGTAGTTTAGATATGAATACAAATACGAGCATTACAAGTGCACTGTAACCTTTCCTGTCCAGAATTATGTGTTGAGTTTTTATTTCATATTGTGCTTTTGATTTGTTGACGGTTCAAGAGTTACAGCAAAGAAACTGTGCTTTTTATGGCGGGGGGGCCGCCCCCGCGGGGGCTGATCTTGCTATCATAGCAATACCAAGTTTTTCTTCATGTGCATCCATACCAAATTTCATGCTTTTCACAAAAAGTGAAGAATTCAAGTAAAATTGCCCTAACTTGGAAAACTTAATACTTTAAAGACCATGGTCGCCAACATGGAACTATTTGGACATATGGCTTGGCTGTCTCTGCTTTTTTCCAACGTGCATCCTGTATAGTCAACTTCGAAGAACATACATGCTGGTGATTACATCAAGACTTCCTAACATCGAAGAGGAAGTATATAAAATTTCTTTCCGTTATCGATTTTTAGATTTCGCCAAGAATAAAATATTGTGAGCTAGCTGTTTTCACACAAAGTTTCTTTTCAAAGACAATCCAATCCCTGTACTGCTTCTATTAAACAGAGCAAGAATTTATAGGGTTGGGGGAGGAGAATTTGTGACTGACACCCATACTGAAACGTCTTGGATACAGTCGTATTAGTTCAGTCTTAGTTTATAGAGGGCGCCATGTGTTTTATGTGGGTACTTCAATTCAGTTTTTAGCCTAAAATTAAACTAAACTAAACGAAACTAGCTTGCTTTTAATTATTATTTAGCCTACCTTAGTTGTAATTTAGTTTACTTTAGATTTGGGCTGAAATAAGAGCAAAATTTATCAGATGGAACACGTGGCGCCCTCTGAAAACTCAGACTGAACTAATGGGGACCGATCTAACGTGTTTCAATAGGGATTTTTTAGAGTTACAAATTCTCCTCCCAAACCCTATAAATTCTTGAACAGAGTAATAAATATTTTTACAGAACGTATCCCATCTGAAACTGATGTTATGCTATCATATCATTAATATTATTCAAATACGTCAAAGTAGCAATCAAAGTTGAACAGAAAGGCGTAGCCTACATATGTAAACCTCCCCGAAAAAAATGCAGCAAACCACAAGTCAATTTCTCTCCCCACAATGTATGGTTTTTCATTTGAATGATGAATGAATGGAGACAATTGATTTAAAAATTTATCTCCCCCACCCCCTCAAACTGGAAAATCTTACCAGTGATTTAAAAAAAATTACTAATTGGGATGTGCCAAATACATGGTTTTTAACTCCCGGTATGTGTCACACATATGAGCTTAGGTATAATTAGCTGTCTACTAAACTAACCCATTGAGCCACATGTTTGTAACCAAATGATACGCTTTCAAAAAAAACCTTTATTCCCAGAAGCTTGCTTAATTAACAATAAGGTTTTAAATAAAAAAGGTCATTCACCTACGAATTTTTAAGCCTTCATTTTGCAAACTATATTATTAAATTGTGAATGTATAATAGTCAGGGAGAGAAAAGCCAAATTAAAAATGAGGAAAAAAAATATATTCTGTCCACATTCAGACAACAGGCACGTGTTCAATACAGTGACGAGTTAAAGTAAACTGCTAAATAGTCATATTAGCAACATCCTCATATCACCAGGGGGTTCAATGTACAGAAGGACTGACATTACTACCCGTCCTTCTTTTAACTTTTTTTTTACTTTAACTGTGGTTCAAGCACATGAGTCTGTAGATAAGACCGCAGCCTGATAATCCTTATCGGCACACTCACAATTTAATTAGTCGTGTAGGCAGTTTTAAAAACAGGCTATTGTGCCGGCAAATACACAGGTGCCCTTTGGTTAGGAAACGATAAGAAAATTTAACTCATTGAAAATTTATCACGCATACTGTAGTTAGCCTAATTTTCAAATCGGACAAAAACAAGTAGGCTAGGCCTACGTATAGTAAACTGCAAGACAGAATCCAATTTGGCACAAATAAATGTAGAAAATCGAAGATGTGCTCATAGGAGATTTTAGCTTTTGACAGCAGTTCAGAGTTCTTATTGTAAAGCTTTTACTAATGTTTACAAGGGTGAGATTCACTGATCATTAAAATACAGAAGTTTCTTGAATTGCCAGGTTGGGAATTTTTTTTTTGGGGGGGGGGGGGGCTTATTTTTAAATACCACCGAGCCAATTACAAAAATATGTAAAAATAGGGAATTTGACAAGATATTTTTTAGTTTAGCCTACACCGCAAAAACCGGCTGTCACTTTTATCTCATTTACCCACTTTAAACTATGTTAAGTCACTTAAGACTTTCAAGAGCATAACATGCGTCCCGCAACTCTCCTAAAAGTTCAGTCTTATTCAAACTCGTTCACCGGCAGGCTCTGAATCGCTCAATGCCATAACTTGCCTGAAACGGAACACACAGAAAGCTGCACTTCTGGCGATAGCGAGATTAACTGGTCCATGACGAAATGGACGACATCAATATTAGAAGACCCCGTTCCGAGCACATTTTCAACCCACATATACGAATGTAAATGGGAAAGGCGCTCGGAACGGGGTGGATACATCCAAAGAGAAATGAATTTATAAGAGTAAAATGAATCTAGATTCATGGATACGACACGCTTTGCTTTACTTCATTGGAAGCTCGGAATGCAAACATGGGCCGAACTCTGAATTAGCAACATTCCATCACAGGTGGAAATCACATTTTGTTTACCGTTTACTCAAATGCACCTCACGTAAATAAACAAAGGAATTGCACTATAATTTTCAAGGAGACTTTATATGCTTGCTAGCACCTTATTTAAAAATTTTAAAGATTTATGGGCTGCTGCCGTAACGGCATGTTGGCCCAAGCACGAATCTGTTAATTCGGCGACAAATGGCACGTTCTGCTGGGTGGTTGATAAATTAGGAACTAACCCTATTCACCGCTTTTCCTCTTGAGATCGAACAGGGTCAAGCAAACTAACATGGATTCGACTCGTATTTCTCTCCTGCACTTGGAATGCGGTATAGGAAACTAACAAAACGTCCTCTGCAAGTAAAATTAGGGCTAGACAGATATTAAAATCGGTGTCGGTGTTTATTTACAGATATATTGCCGATACGACCATCTTCCGTCCACACTGGCTATTCTACCTAGCTTGAGAGAAACCTTTCCTGTATAGCACCGCTCGCATGACATCATCTGGACAGCGTCTCGGTGAATTTAAAGCGTGCGTACTGTCGGCTTTTTGCAATTAGGCCTTTCCGCAGTGTGGACTGGGTTTTTGTATGGTCAGAGGTACGAATGAGTTTGACCTTTTTTTTTAACTAGGCTAGTTATCGGTATCGGTGTATCGGAATCTGTATCGGTACCTGCATCGGATCGGAGCGAGGGGAAAATATCGGTTTCGGATCGGTATTTATCTGTATTGGTCGATCCCTAAGTAAAATGCAACTGTATGGAATGACAAATAAAATAATACATAAACAGGGGCTTTAGGTAAATCAGGGCTCGAAATGAGCGGTTTCGCATCGCAATTTGCACCACAAATTTAAACTTTAGCGATGCAAAATTAAATAATGTATCGCAGTTTAGCGATGCAACTGTATTACACGAAACAACATAACAGCATAGTCAAGATCATGTTGGCTGACACTGAGATGCTAATCCCTCCTACTTTATAGGCAGGCCAAGCATCGCACATGCATTCTGGGAAATCATTGGTCCTACCATCACCTTCGGTCTTTAGTTGGTGGCGCTTTCATTTCAGACACTATTCAGAATAGTCTTAACGTGCATCGGATGCCAAAGTTTTGACCAAGCATCCGTGTGTGTAGTAAAGTAAAAGTGAAACAAAAATGGCTATTGTTTCAAATAAAGTAAACTTTTTGTATTGTTTTTCAGTAATGTAACGGCGGATGCTACGACGGAGTAGGTGCTTGTAGCATCGCCGCTCGCCTGGTGTAACTGGATCTTCTTACTATTACTTTTGGGTACTTTTTGTTTCAAATAAGCACAACAGCTACAGTCCCGGCGTAGGGAATGGAGCTACACTTGTCCTAATATTGTAGGCTAACAGTAATAATAAGCGGTAACGCTGCCACCAAGGTGGGAAAATTAGGCTAGCTAAGCTAAGTTTTAAGAGAATTGTCTTAAGTTCTTACTTCTAGCGAACAACGAGCGAATAAACTGACGGACGTTTAAGAAAACTCCTGGTTTTTATTTTAAACAAACATGAATAAAAATATCGCACTACAAATACATTTGGTAACTTTACACCTAGTTTAGGTTATAAAATACAGGGGGAATTTACATTTAAATTCGACACTAGAACCAACACGAGGTTCACATAAAACAATTTCAAAATAGAAAAAGTGAAATGAGTAGGCACAAGGGGATTTCGCAAAAGAGCCCTCTAAATTACGAACAGCCTCGGCTGTCTAGTAATAGTAGACCTAAATGACAGTTATGTTTCAACCGTGAATTAACTAAGCATTAAACCTCCCAGAGTTGCTGTTGATAAGTCAACCCCTTAAATTATAAAGCCTCGGCTACATATAAAGTGGATCCGAGCGTTTAATCAAAGCAACCGTCCACGAAGATCAAACCGTCCCTGTTTACATTAAACTGCGTTTAAAGAAACAAAATAATGAAAGCTGGTTTTTAGTAAGGGACCGTGAACCCTTAAATTACGGCCGCCAACGTCCGAAATGCCGTTGGGCTTGACGCACCATAAATTTACCTTCTAAAGCTACGAGGTTTAGTTAAGTTTAAACTATAAATTTTGAATGGAGTTTCCAAAAATTAAATTTTTAAAGCTAAACTAAGTACGATACGAACCACTACCTTTGCCCGGCATGGCAACCATCGGACCGCGGCATCTCCACCCCCGACCGGCGTAGCGACCTCTAGCTTTGAGAATCCTTGAGCTGTGCTAACTATACTCTACTGCGTCTGGGTTTTTATGCCTTCTGCTTGGCAGGCAGGTAGAGGGTTAGCGCGGACCTGTAGGAGAACGACGGAGGGGGTGAGTGGGGAAGAGGGGGACGCCTGGAGGAGGAGAGACAGACCAAAGTCGGCCGCGCCGCCATTACCGGAAGTCGGCCATGACAGCGCGGACGACCGGGGTAGCTTGAGCGCTCTGACTGGCTGACGGAATTGAAGCAGTGTTTTGGTTGGACGGATTTGAATTGACAAAGGGAATTGCCGACTTGGAACTTAGAGGCCTGGCTTTGAATGTGCAAGTGAGTTTTCAACTCATAACAACGTGATTTTTAGGCCTATTAAAATAAACTACGACGCTAGGCATCGCAACTATTGACGGAGGGGGGGGGGAGGGGAACGAAGTGTAATGCACAGAATAAACATTTGACTTTGGGAACGGATTGCTATATACAAGGCATGTTTTTAACGAAGGATAGCTAGTTTGTTTACGTTTTCAGAGGTTCGCTACGGTCGGAGTTTGGATGGAGATGCTATAAAAAATAAACATAAAATCATACACTGGGTCCACGAAAAATATACAAACATAAACATTGGAGCTCCGGTAGGGTTCATGGCAAGAAGTTAAGTTTACCAAAATGCATTAAGTGCACAAATCAAAAGATTAAATGTTCCAGCTAGTTTTTAAAGGGCTAATTGCAGTTTAGGTTAGATTTGTAAACTGGTTTGAACATCGGACATTTTTCATAAATAAGCAAAGTCGTCACCTGTTAGAAATAAAAAATATCGTGTGTTGACAACATCTAAAACACAACTAAGCTGAAAGTGTTTCGGCTTTATGCCTAAAGAAATATACATTATTTACATTTTTAAATTGTAATCGCCATACAGACGATGCTCTTCTGGTAGGTAAGAGTACTGCCCTCAGGTTTTTTTTTCGATGGTGTTGAGGTGTCCTCACCACGAGCGTCTGATACGAGACCGCGTTTACAGTAAATAAATTATTCTTTAAAAGTTGCTAATCATTTTTTCGTGACTGCTACGCAAATTTGTATTTTGTATTGCATTTCCGCTATGCAATTTTTCTAAGACAATTCGAGCCCTGTAAATAGAAGCCGTGTTCTCATTCCTCCCCCCCCCCCCCCTAATCGCACTGATTTGACCTACAAAAGGCAGCAAAACATGACCTCCGCATTTACCACAAGTTCCCAAACTTCCACAGGGTTTTAAAGTATGTAAAAAGACACGTTGAGACTCAAAACCTTCTAGCTAGTTAGGCTAAGCGAAACGTCTTAGTTGAACTACTTAACCACAAGAAAATTATTTGGCGTGTCTATTTAGTTATCAAATTCACCGTGGGGCGTCAATGTGAACTATGGTTTTCACCATGGTAAAGTGCCAAAGAAACCTTCAAATTACAATTTTTCATTATTTGACACTGCACATTGAAACCACGTTTATTCACCAATTTTCTCATTCTAGTCGCCAGGCAGGAAATTCTTATTCCCAACCTACAGCTCTAAAGAGCGATTATGAAACATAAGTCTTAACTACACATAACAAAGGAAGAAAAAAAAAACAGGAAAAGTACAAGACCTGTTACAAGTGGCAAAGTGAAATGAAAGCACATGATAAAATGTGGGATTGTCTACTGTGCGTGTGACAGTTTTTAATCATCCAATGGGTTTTTTTCCCTTAATATTTAAATCTTTGTTCATATAATAGAGCTCTAAAGTTAAGAAATGAGAGTAGAGTCTGTAGAGTATGCATGGTTAGCATCACCGCCACTGAACTCATTTTGGTCGCTAGTTGACCAGAGTTGTAGCTGTAGCACCATATTTCAGCCAAACAGAGAATTTCCCCATCAACTTCATTCGGGCTCTTTCCTTCCCTGTACAACAAAATAAAGAACCTCCTTTATTTTTTTCTTCTCTCCCGCCCCCTCCCCCCATTACGCTACCGTGCATGTGACATTTTTCATGTAAGTCGCACAAATTGGCGACGTCTTACAAGCCCCAAATTATAAGAAATTAGGGAGGATTATTAGAACAGTGTACTGTTTATCTGATTTACAGTATGAGATACTAGCACTATACTTTTCGAGATCCACTTTAATAATCAGAATTAATTGTAACTGTCGGATTTTTTTTTAAATGAGAACCCTTACAGTATGCCTCAGCCTTAGTAGAGATCAGCCCTGACATCATTTTATCAACAAGCATCACTAAACCTGTGCGTCTAGGCACTTTCTTCCGAGTGTACACTGAACAACCTTCCAGGACCCACAGCAAGGAGCATTTTCTGACGGGTTTTATAACACCTACCTCACCTTTGGTCAATTATTGTACCTCTAGACTGAGGAGAGGAGGGATGACCTAATTGCTGGAACCATTGCCTTCAGGGCAAGAGGAGAAAAAAAGAGCGAAACTTTACACCCCTTGGATTAAACTAAGACTGAGGCTACTATAGGTATTTTGTCAGTATTCAAAATAACAAAGCTCACTGCATGTCTAAATAACAGGAAATTCATAATCTGCAAAACTTATTTTCATTCAGCATGCAGGGCCAATGACTAATTACAACATTGTGCAACTCAGGAACTACAAGTGAAATAACGCAATAATCATAAGGTGAAAATTTCATTAAGGTTGTTATACTGCCATTCTAACGCAGACAATATAACTCTTCCTGATCACTTCCTATTGAAGACGTTATTGTCCACGTATGGGAAAAAAATTACCAAACAACCCTAGCACCAGCCTACAAATGTTTTTTTTAATTTCGTTTGCACTGTGGTTGTCATAATTTTTCATTAAAACTATCATTTTGGTGCCAATTATTACTCAGCCCTAGTCCTGAAGCAATTTTTCACTGAAGCAATTAGGTTACTTTGATGTTTTGTAACAAGACGCTCACAATCCTTTTCATGCAAATATTGATCTCACTTGTCCGTTATGTATGAACAATACCGTATAATAAATTTCATTATTTCTGGAGACTTGAAGGTCAATAAGCTACATCAGCCAAGCCGGCATAAAGGAACGAGAATGAAAGTATGAAAAAGACATACCTCCCGATGAATTCCTATCAACTAGTCAGTTTTGCCATTATTGGCGGCCAACGTTTTTGATAGTTCTGAGTGGAAGAAATTCTTTACCAGTTCCAGTCCAACAAGTACACAAAAGTGTTTTAAACATGTTTTACTTGGTTTTTAGTTCAACCCTTTTCGGCGCAATGATGGTTTTATCGGACCCAAAACCCTACCTTGCCCAAAACTCCAGTCAAAACCTACAACCCGCTAACAATGCTACATTCACGCGACCAGACACAGTTTGCAAGACAGCAATGATGCGCCATGTGCACCACAATTGTAGCCAAGTTAAAAAATATCATTGCACATGTTTACAGTAAGTGCTTTTCACTTTACTCCTTCCTTTTGCACGAATGACTATTACGTTTATTAGCAGATGACAATTATGTATTGTGCTCACAGGATCAAATAAGTGTAGCCTACTACATTACAAGATTATTTGCTTAGCTTGGTTTCATTGCACCGTAGGCAACAGCAGGCCTCGCAGAGCTCCAATTAAAAAAATAGGTTATAAATTTTAAAATATAGGTTTTTATACGTTATTTTTCAGCAAATATATAGGCTTTTATAGATTTATTTCACTCAGCATACTTAAAGAGTCACTATCACCGATTGAAATGCGAACGAAAATACCGTGGCGCCATCTAGCGGCAATGACATTGTTAATCTTTATAGCTTGCTCGTAGGTGCACGAGGACGAACTAAATTTTCACTCAATAATTAAGGATGTCGTGGCTTGTTTGTTTAGTTAAAAGAAATTCCGTTATGTATTCCTTCGCTTGGTGCAAGCAAGAGCTAGATGGTACTACATAGCGCTAGATGTTGTCAGATTTCGTCTGCTTTCAGTCGGTGATAGTGCCACTTTAACCGGCAGAAAAGGTGATTTACTCTTGGTTACTACAATAACAATACGCTTAGCACACTCTATTGGCATTGATCCAGGCTTCATATAATTTAGTTGCATTCTTCTGACCGTTTACCTTGTCGAACTTAACTCGGAATCCACGAAAAAGATTTCATTTTAACTAAAAGGTAAACGAGATTGCAATTCAAAAACAAATTGCTCTGGAACCAGCTTTTAATAATATAGGTTATTTTAGCAAAAAATATAGGGTCAAAATTAAAATATAGGGTTTTATAGGTTGGCTATGACCCCTCCAACACTCACTCTTATTTTGTGTTTTAGGAGCATTCACACAGGCTACGAAACTCCTTTCACTCAAGACATATGCCCGGAGGGGGCCTTGTCCAATGTGTACCTAGGTTGGGTTGGTAACACACTTCAGTCTATCGTCCTCTTGGCTCAGAGACCAACCCTTAACGACTAGACTGTGCTTTGCTCGCTTCACTGAGGTTCCCAAGGAATCCTAGTCTTGTTGTAATAATGATTCGGGCACCTAGATGGCACCATCGGTCGCTTTGCTGGGAACAAGCACCCCCATCTGCACGAATAATCTGGAGCGATTCATGTAAGCATTAACATGGAATAAATGCCATTGTCCCAAGTTCGTGGTTTTGGACTGTTTGTGCTTAGGATCAGTGATGCAACATAAAAAATAGGAGTATTTTTTTTGTCTCTTTGCATCATGGTACGGGAGGGGTTAAAATCGCTGGCCCTTACGTAGGCTACTCAACGTGGCGCTCAAAAGCTCATTAATAAATTCCCCGATACTGATACTTTTCCCCAGATTTTCTTTTTGGTCGAACTAAAGTGGCGTCAGATAGGACTAAAAATAGGACGCATTTCCATCAAAATCGCAATAACTGTACCGGATTGCATCGGTTTGCTAAAATAAAAAATCATACTGGCCGAATGTCACCAAGAAAGGGCCATTTTCAACCCTATCTCCCCCCCCCCCCCCCAGCATAAATCGTCATCAATTGCTCAACACTGCCTCCAGTATTATGTCATTTCTAACTCCCCCTTCCCCCAGGGGTATAGGTCAAGATTAACATTTCCCCCCAGTTGCACTAGCTGGTTAGCTAACTTTGACTAGTCGCCAATAGTCCATTCGCTTATCGCTGCGACACGTTATTGCGATTTTATATACCTAAAATGGTACCTATTACTACTAAGAGATATGAGAATAGAGGTTTTGGGCAAATGTTAATGTCATCATTAAGGCAAAAGAATAAATTAAACAAGATAAATAA
Organism: Lithobius niger; assembly: GCA_023313725.1. Taxonomy (NCBI): domain Eukaryota; kingdom Metazoa; phylum Arthropoda; class Chilopoda; order Lithobiomorpha; family Lithobiidae; genus Lithobius; species Lithobius niger. The sequence goes on along the minus strand of JAHWFP010116561.1, from coordinate 21,571 downwards.
GGAGTCTGTGCTGAAGCTTACTAGTTTAGTTCTCGACAGCAGCCCTGTCGCCAATCTGGTGATTAGACTGATAGTTAATGGTCGCCAGATCATGAAAGTTAATCACCATGTGGCAACTGGCCGGTGCATATCTTCATCTCCTGTAATACTCAGTCTTTCTGAGGACTTTTCTTTGCACATTTCCCCCCTTTTACTGGTATAACGATAGTTGCGTCATCAACTGGTCACCCCCCCCCCCCCCCCATGGGGAGTGACTGTCCTGAGTGACATGTTTTTTGTTAGCCTAAATAAATTTGCCACACCTGCACAAATGTTGTAAAAGTTTTGTTTTTAGTTGGCATGGCTTTCCAGTGTGAAAGGTTTTGATACATTCAGTCACACTTACATACAGAACAAATGTTTCAAATGCCACTTTCATGATGTGACGTGACTAACGTTCAGTACCCTAAATGTTGCGGACAACTTTCGAGGCATGGCTTTCTGGTGAGACCATGTTTTGTCATATTCCGTCCTACGCTAGGCTTGTTTCAAATGTGTTGAAGAGGGATGATTTCCTGAGTGTCCCGTTTTGTTACATTCAGTAAATTTACAAATACTAAGTGACACAAGTTTTGTCGTTATTGTAGCCTACACTCAGCAAATGCACTTATTCCGTGGCATGGCTTCAGGAAAAAAAAAAGGGAGGGAATAGATCTACGCCTTCTCTAAAATTTGACCGTCCCCTACCAAAAAACAGTGCGAGCACCATTTACCAATGCTAATGGACCCGATGGAACGATAACGAAGCCGCGCTACATGGTAAAGACCCCCAAAGCAGAATTTTCTGCCACTGTCTGCGACACCAATTGTCGGGGAAAAATTGTCTGCAGCTAATCTGTTTTTTCGTATGGCTACTTGCATATTTATTGGTGTTTACTGAATAACTTTTCAGTGCTTTATTCTATTGATCTGGCTCTTCCATCAACGGACAGGTCTCGTCGAGACGATTAAAATGGTGTATTGGAATGTCCAAATCGGTCAAAAATTGGCGAAACGGCACGTTTTGTCTGCGACTGTGCCATATTATCTGCGACATAGTCGCACGTCGCACCCCTTTCTGCCTTCGGGGTAAAGACAACTATCAGTAAGCAAGCACCTTTAGAATAGCAAACCTTACTATTTGGACCATTAAGGGAAAAAAGAATGTTAGCGTGTTGGTTGAATTTATGTATCGAGGGTTGTCAACCATTAGCCAAGCCTAATTAAATGACATGCCAAGCTGTGTGAAGTCAAAGCCGAACTGTACATTAGTTTCTGATCAATTTTTATATTTTAGTATCAACTCCGTCCCCCGATTCAATTTAATTGATTTGTGAACTTATGATCACAAATAGGACAAAGAATGCACGTGGCAAATTTTAAATGACTCTGAAGGCAGATAAATATCAACACGGGGTGAGAAATCCTTTTGTTCCGCTTCCCATCACTCAATTAAATACATAGGGGTTTGACGGAATACAGCAAAACCCGTGCCACACACAAAGCCAACATTCACTGTAGAGGAAACAAGCCCCTTTAAACAAAAAGAAAAAGCATTCTGCGAAATACGCTCACATATTACTCGACGCGAGGTTCAACTCGCCGCATGGTAAGGGTCAACGTCGCTTTCAACCAACGAGGTCACGCTTCCTACAAAGCGATATACCGCACTATCGAACAGCAGCTACCAGATAGTGCCCTAAAACCCCTATCGGTGTACAGGGATCTAATCTAGCACACTATTCGAACTGCCAACCACATTATACACCTGTTCACGGCTTCGTTCGAACCGTCAATCTATTCTACAACAAAACAAAAAACGAATATACCGCAAATAGGCCTAGGGTACTGCATTACAACAACAACATTGCATGAAATTGAGACAAGCCTGCGTCAATACACCAGACAGTGTTGGCCAACCCTAAACAAAATAGTCTTTAGTTTTAAAATTAAATTACAATTCCAAGTCTCACATACGGGTGAAACTCCCAACAAGTCTTATCTCAACCACACAACAACAACAACAAGCTTTAGTTTCCGAACGGCTTGGATCACGTCACATGATGCATGGGGAGGTAGCGCACTACGGCCGTACTAAAAATAAACAATGAAATATCCAAGCGGTCTGACATCACCCAGTAAAACCACACTCTTTAAGAAACCCCCATCTTTAATTTCGCCTTCACCTTGAACGGCATGTCATCAAGAAAGACCTGATCAATATCACACTCACACGAGACAAAACACAAAAATCTTCGAAAATGGCATGCCAGCCTAACAAAAATATTCGGTACTCACCGGATTTAGATGACCGTTGTGATTATGGTTATGGCAATTATGGCAACTTGGCACCGTGGCTTCTTGAAAGAATATACTCAACGCCGTCTAAGAAAAATCAAAGAGGACAAAGCTCCCTGTAGATGACCTACTTTAGCAAAAACCAAACCACAACAACAAACCGAAAATGGCGACAGGCAGCCCTAAACAAACCCGAACACTGCGGCCATGCCTCCATCGTTCAATCCGGACTACACCAACATTCCCCATGCTGCTTTCCCACATTCCTCCAATCTTTTTGATTCATCTTTTCCCCGCTACACTTTTAACTCACCTCAAATTGCCAATGTGCAGCCTGTAATAACTGTTTGGCCTGTTCCCGGGCACATCCAGCCGCTAAAACGAACTGATTGATCATAACCTGTTCCCTCAAGGAGTCCATTTTCTGATTCCCTAATTATCCCGAGCCAGCCAGCCGAGCTCGGTCGAGCGGTCGGACAAGCCAGGCAGGAGCACCGTAGACGTACGTGTTGTTGTTTTCAAACCCCCTTACTCCCCGAAGGTGAGTGACGTCACTCAAAAAGGGGATAGACGCAAGGTGCACGAATGTAAACTCCGAGGAGGAGGCAGTCGTGTGTTGCTGTTCTTGGAATGATGCCAATAGTTCTCCACGGTATGGGCACAACGCCGGAATTTAGATTGAGGAATTGTAAACAAAACTCTTCCAGCTCGGATCATATTCGCTTTGATCCACCACATCTTACTACAGGCGTAATTATGTACTACAACGCCGTGGCTAATAAATATGCTTTAAGAATCCACATGTTTTTTTTTTTTTACTCCAGTACCCTGTAGTGTCAAACTGAATTCCTACAGCCAAGCCTCTTTAGCTGTACTGCAACAAACTAATAACTTTACATGGCTTTTTCACCAGCCAGTGCAGCCATCCTCACGTCATCCAGTACGGATGACTGGTGACTGGTGAGTGAAAAAAAGCCTTTCATTTATAGCTATTTGTAGTTATTTGTACACTACTTATGCCAGCTAGTCAATACAACGGAAATAAGAATGAATGAATTTATTGCCAGAGTTGTGGCTCTATAGGCCGTACGAAATAACCATAATTTGATTTTATTGAGGCCCTAGCCTGTCGCTATGCGCCCCAAAACTTAAAAGGTAAACTTACGCTACCCGTTACGCTTACGCTTATCCGTACGGAATAATTTGAATTTATTCTACAGAGCCGTGACCCGTAGTCATATGCCCTGATACAACAACTAAAATTACAACCCATTACAATACTCAACTCCGTACGGAATAAGGATTTCGCAACAACAATGCGTTATGGCAACAATGTGGTAAATTCCTGGCAACGATTAGAGGTTGGTTAATCAGCGGGCGTACTGACCATACGGGAAAACAGGAAAGTTCCCCTATGTTGCAGTGAGGGCTCGAGTGAGGGCCTTTCAGACGTATGGCGATATACACACTGCACATATTCAGGCTTATTCTTGTGGTGTTTTGTTGAATTAATACGTTCCAGCTGCACCCCTGGTGTATAGTTGATTACCATATGCGCGAGCGTATGAAATACTTTACTGGGCTTCATGAAACGAAAACGGTTGCCAGCCGCGGGGGGGGGGGGGGGGGGGGGGGGGGGGGGGGGGGGGGGGGGGG
>JAHWFP010116561.1:0-17499 GCA_023313725.1 Lithobius niger | reverse complement strand
CCCCCCCCCCCCCCCCCCCCCCCGCTTTCCCCCATTGTCTGGTTTGAAGCCCCATCCCCTCCATCCCTACTGCCCTTCCCTTGGACACGCTAGTGTTTGGTCTTCTAAGGGAGTAAACAGCGTTTTCAATGGAAGCGCTACTCTTATTTTCAGTTTGGCTGCATTGCCCGTTTCTCTCTTTTGATACCAAGCGCGAATAGCCTGCAACAACGATTGTGCATGCAGTTATTGTTACTCAACCAACTTAGAAACTATTCAACTCGGCTCTAATAGCCAGCTTTATTGACGCAATATTTTGTTTGTTACAGGGCACATCCGTTCACATTGTTGGCGGCTTAGTAATGGTTATAGCATGGATTTTGCAACAATGGGCCAGTATAAGCGATTTAATGTACACTTTTGGTAGAGCAACGTCCGAGGAGGTGTGGAATCGTCCGAGGGGATGTTCTACACCTCCTCGGACGTCGCTCTACCAAAAATGTGCATTAAATCGCTTATACCAGCCCATTGTTGCAAAACCATGCTATAACTTTCTTATTACCCTACCATCATTTCGTGTAGCAGCAGCGCCGAACAGAAATACCGTTGTAAGGAGAAGTTCTCATTTCCTTGTTTTCCGAAAGCTCGAACAACAATCGTACAACAATGCTTTAACAGCATGCTTTGATATGACGTTTCAAGCGTCGTATTGTTGAAAGTTTCCATTGTTCGTCGAAGGGGACATTCGAAATGAAGCAACAGTCAGTTACCCCGAGCAACGATGCTTTAACAATACACTTTGAACAGTCACCCCACGTGAGAGATTGTTACTAAAGTTTGGTTGTAGTCTGATGGGGCAAAATCTTATTTCCCCTGTTCGCTGAAGGAGCCCTGTGGAATTGACCAATAATGCCGGCGTTAAGCTGTTGCAATTGTTAAAGAAAGTAATGTTGGCGGTTTAGAATATAACACTGCGGAAAATTTAAAGTAGTGATCCAAAGCAGTGACGGATTGGGCCTTTTGATAACCCGGGAAGGCCCCTACTACAGGATGACCTTGTTAAATAAAAAAAAACTTTATTGAACAATTGCACATGAATTCGTATGAAAATTGCATTTTAATTTTCAGGAAAACGTTTTAAATTGACGCAGATTTCTTTAAAACTACGCTAGCTTTCTTGATCCTCCCACACTGCAGGAAATCTTTACAAATTTTTTTTTTTTTTAAATTAAAAATGAATTCGTGTAAAAATTGCACTACTCAGTTGCAGGAAAACGTTTCAAATTCACACCCTTTTTATGGAAAAACGTTAGCTTCCGGGGTGCCAACCCCCCTCCTCCCCAACCGGAGTCACGTGTTTTAAATTGTATCTCTAAGTTGCAGAAAAACGTTTCAAATTTACGCGAGGTTCACCCGGTTCACCCGGTGCGAGTGTTCCTGAGGCACCTGCAGTATATTCCTGGAGTAGCCCGACCCCTCCCAATCCGAACTTGACCCAAAGTAGCATATTACTTTACAAAGATGGTCATACTTGTAAGAATTCTAAAAGTGTGCAAAATAAGTATGCAAAATAAGTGTGCAGAATAAGTGTGCAGAATAAGTATGCAACCATTGTTGAGCATTGTTGCGACTGTGAGAATACGGGATTTATACAGCATCGTTTTAACAATGGTCGGGACGAAAGTAGGGTAATAACTCTTTTTCTCTGCTGCCAGCCAAGAAAGAACTTGTTTGCCCTCATGCTACGCCTCCTCATTGTTTAGTTAATTTGAACCGTTTTCATTAGCTGGTTCTCTTTCTTTAATGATGAGTTTGATGTGTGTGGACCTTAGGGCTTCGGGCAGATGACCACTGACTAGGAGTGGTTAACGCTCTTTAAACCCTTTGAAACCCTTTGATGTGTGCATCCCCACTTGAGTTTGCTGTGTGCATCTCATCACAACCTAAGCGTATTATTTTGTACATAAATACTAACACCTTCAACACACAGCGAAATTTGACTTTCAGTTTTCCTGGAATTGCAAGGCTTAAAACTTCTTCCACAAAGATGTGGTTTCACTAATGTCTGCCACTCTTCTCCTCTTCCCCATGCACTCACCCTGCTTCTCATACAGATTTACTTCAGTCAGGCCTTCATCGATATTTTTTCTTGTCGCACTCCACGAAGAAGAAGAGTAGCATTACCTTCCTACTGTGCCTCGAGTTGTCGTCTTCAGGTATACATAAAATGACACTTTTGGGGCCAAAGCTTCACAAGATTATTACAAATTTAGGGAAGTAATCTCGTGTCCGAGCAGATGCTTCCTCAGACATTTTAGCTTTTGATTTTAGGAACTGGTCATTATTTATCGCCAGGGTCAGTGAAAAAGTGCTGGAGGAATTGGGAGGGGGAAGAGGAATGTCATACAAAATCGGGAGGTTACAGTTTCAGTTAGTTCACCCGATCCTAACGTCAGCCATAAATAATAATCGGTGCCTTGCTAAACGGTAGGTGTTTTCCGCATTGCTGGAAAACGGCTCAGAAGTCAGTCGGCAATTAGACAGTACAAGGACCCTGGCTATAGTCCAACTATTTACTCACGAAAGTAGTGGGAGAGAATACAGAGCTACCGCAGTTATAGGATCAAATCATCATATAATATATTAATCGTCCAGCCGCGGCCAACTTTCACGAATTTTGTTCCTGCATCACTTCCGTTAATATTTGGTGTGCGATGGTGCGGATGGTGTCAGCAAACGCCAGCATTAAAAGCTTAACGAGCAAAACAACAACAATGCAAACGCGCTCGATAAAGGGTATTGTCATAATTATTCTCTTGGACGTTTTAAAATTGTGGTCTTTCAACGTCAGCGTAGAGTGATGGTTAGGGCGTTATCTGCTAATCAAACAGCCAAGTTCGAATCCCGTTCAAGCACCCAATTTGGATTATTATGGACCTTAAGTCAGGTAGGAGGTATAGCTAATTTTACCTGCCTAATGTTAGATATACCTCCTACCTGCCTTAAGTTAATAATGGTGATATATGATCTGTGGTAAATACGTTGTAAATGCTCTAAGGTTATAGAAATACGGAGTTTATGTTTTCATATTTTCTAATACGAAGTAAAAAAATAAAAGCTCAGTTTAGTCATTTGATTTCAAGTTTACCCTGCAAGTTTTTTTTTATTATTATTTTATTTTCTGGTGGTGGGGGGCAATCCCCTCCCCTCGGCGGGGGGGGGGGAGTCATGGCCTAGTTCTAGTCATGGCCTGGTTCTTATAACAAAATCAGTAATTTTCCCCGTCAAAAACCACTTTTTTGTGTGTACCAAACAACAACTTTTGGTTGGTGGCGGTGGTCGTCTGTGGAGCTGGACCCCCAGCCATTATGCCAAACTGGAAATGAGCAGTCCTTCACAGTGCCTGTTACCACGCTGACACTGAAGACAAGAGGGGAAAAGGGTTTACAGTGGTAAGGGAGATGCGCTGATTGAGTGAGTGAAGCGAACGAAAATCGGCATTTGTTGTCCAGCATGCACAAAATAGGCATAAAGAAACTTAATATTGATGTAGAATGGAATTAAACATGAATGACAGGCTGCACAATGCAAAACTGGAAAAAAGCAGTTCTTCACAGTCCCCGTAATAAAAATGTGGTGTCACCACGCTATCACTGCAGACAAGAAGGCAAGGGGGAAGACGGTTTATGATGTTTAGGGAGACGTGCTGATTAAGTGAGCAAAGTGACCCAAAATCAGTGTTTGTTAGCCAGTATACGCAAAATACTGATTAAAGAATCTTGCATACGCACGTTTATTACACCCGTCCGGAGGGTGGGCTTCCTCTAGTACTGGTTATTTTATTTATTTGATGCCAACTTTTCTCCTTCCCCTACTAGAACATATGCTGCTTCCAAACTGATCGCCATAAGCTGTATGTTGCCTTGCTGCCACCCATGTAAGCTTCATCGCCACCGTCGAATCGTCGCTTGGCCGCTGTCGATCAACTTCTCCCAGCTTGGTGTCTGCTCCTATACCACTAAAGCTTTCTTTAGAAAGATTTTCTGCTCAATTCTTCGCAATCGATGTCCGTTGAAAACTGCTACGCTTCGAGGGTCAGTGCACGTCCGCTGACACCAACTGTCATGAGGTTCCACTGCAGATGCCCAAACTTGCAGTAATTAAACCTTATTTACTGCCTCAGAATACTCTTGAAAAATTTTATGGTTAACAAAGGATGGTTAGCTTCTCCGGCATCATGCCACCACAAGACTTATCAATTCTTGTTATAATAATAATAATAATAATAAGAGAAACAACGCACGGGCTCTGAAACCCTTAGCTTTTATAACCCTTAAAGACAGAAAGACAAAGGCTCAACAAGATTTAAATAAATGTATATTTATATGTATATATATACGTATTAAATGATGCCTATGGACGTTTCCTTTTGGCCGTTTCAGTATGGCTCAGCGGTAGAACCTCGGCCTTTGGTTTTAGAGGTCGTGGATTACATTCCCCGCTCAGGCAGTGTAACATATAAGTCCAAAAGGCAACGTAAATAGGTTTTTTTTTTAAATTTATTTTATAACCCTCCAACGGACCCAAGGGTCAACCATTTAGGAGCAGAGAGTTCATGATACTAATCTACTTTTGGATGCAAAGCTTTTACCAATTATGGCCAACAGTACTTGGACTTGTTCTCTGCAAGTCCATCGATAAATCCGTCACTAAACTAAAGTCACCTTGCAGCCTAACATGCAGTACCTTCCTAAAGCACCTAACAGAGCGAACAGAACGCACCACTGTTACAGACAGTTTGGCTCCAAACTTGACGTCGCGCGTGCGCAGTGATGTTGCGTCAGCCGTTCAGTACCTTCCTAAACTACAATACAGCTCAACGAGCTCAGCAGCTTATTGATACGTCATAACTTCACCGCAACCAGACCTAGCTAATGGATTTAACCAGGATTGGCTAATAGATGTGACCAGGCAAGAGCAATGCCAAATTGCGAACCATCTCAGGGAGGTGGTTTGCTGGGATGGAGGTTGGAGCATGCGCGAGCTAACAGTTTTGACGAAACGGATTCGTCGCTGACGATGTTGACGTCAATCAAGCCGCATCAACACGGATATTAGCACCGAATGTGCCAAACTGTCACCAATAGTGGTGCGTTTGGTTCGCTCTGTTAGGTCGTTTAGGAAGGTACCGAATGACTGGCAGTCGCTCTCCTGAAGTAGGCCTGAGCTGCACTGTACTACAGTGGTAAGTGTTATTGGAAGCCGCTGTCCATTGCAAGCCGGCGAAAAAACAATATTTGTGACTGCCTTAACAAAACGGAAATTAACGAAAAATGCTCCGCAATTACGAAGTGGAAACCGAAACTAAGCTGCTGTCACCATGTGATCTTACAAATGTACGGCTTCTACAGCATGTCCACCCAAGAAGCAGATTCAATGTGATACAGGTGATGCAACTGCCCCTCCGCTTTTTAAGTTTATAAATAGGCAGACTGTATATTTTTAACCCATAACCGCCTAGATACGAACGTACGCCTTCAACGTATATCAGCGAAAAACTACGTCACAGCGCAAGCTTTGTGAGGGGTCACGGCCCAGTGGTCAGCGTCGTCGGCTCCAAACCAAGAGAATGCCGGTTCGAATCCGAGAACCGACCCGAGTATAGTACTTTAAAAAAAGGGTCTGAAAGTTCCTTCAGACGGTTATGGGTTAAGATTAGACCTCTAACTACATAATTTAATTAAGGAAGGAAAAGGGCCGTGCAGATTCTGGGACTGATTTTCATGTTTAAAAGGTATTAAATGTAAAGTCCAATAACATGATGTATGTAACCCAGACATTAGAAAGTTAAGCTGTTGCACCTTACCTCTTCTAAGCCTATGTGGTAGAAGAGCCTACTAATACCAAAGACCTTGGAATAGGAGTAGTATATACCTCTGCTACTGATACCTCCGCAGACTAATACCTCTGCTACTGATACCTCCGCAGACTAATACCTCTGCTACTGATTTGCATTCGAAGCAGCACAAAAGTCAAAGCATTGTCAGAGATATTTGTAGCCGCAACTATCACCAGAGCCCCTTAGTAGGCTTGAAAGAGGTAAGATACAATATCTCGTGTACTTGCTCATCTCTAGTATGGTCATTAAACATATTCCAAAATATTTTGCAAAACCAGAAAAGGTGCTGAAATGGATTAAAACGTTAAGGACCGAGTGCTCCCTCAAATTCCTCTCTCCAATTACTGCCAAAGGAGATAACCAATAGGGTCCGTTCTTCAAAATATCCTGGGTTCGTTCCAGTTTGTTTGGTTTTTTCTTTCATGGCTTTCGCTAAGATTTCCCACCTTTTAGGATAGCTTGGTTACATAATGTAGAACTGCATTCTCCTCCCGAACTTTAAATATCGAACTGGTTGACATATGAGTGTGGGACAACAAAGGTCTTCAAAAATCTAGGTAGGCTCATGTCTTAACAAACTGGCGTAAACAGTCAGTATAATGTTCTTAGCTGACTACCTAAGCGCATATTTAGCTAAAATACGTCATGAATGTACAATAAAGGCTTTTGCTAATAAGACTACTCACCAGGCAAAGAACACAACAGATTACATAGCGTCGCGTCCGTGTCAGGCTTTGACATCACATCTTTAGAAAAGTGGGAAAATTAGACAGAAGGAAGAGTGTGAGGCAGACAATCTAAATGCATAAGTACCCACAACGTGTATTCTTAGATTCAAATGTAAGAAAAGAAGGACTTCGCTTTCCATCAAGGATGCAAGAAACCAACAGAAGATGTTGCAACGCTAACATCTAATTTTGAAAATGAACATAGTTTGGAAAATGTTCTAACCTCTTATCTAACCTCTAACCTCTAACCTCTTACCTCTCAAAAAATCTATATTAATAGGATAAGGAATGAATTTATTGCGGGGCCCTGGCCCGAACCCACATACCCCGAGAGAGTAGAAACCGTAAGGACTTGTGGACTTTTCGTTTTTGAGCTACAAAAAAAAAATTCGTGTTTCAGCTGAAAGTGGACAACTTTAAACGAAACGACGATGGGTTGCAATTTTCCCTCGTATTAGGCTGACAATTTCGAGGCCGGGCTTAGAAATTGGCAGCCTGATAACATAGCAAGGTGCATTTATTTCGTAGATGCTGACTTAAAACAATCACTGCAAGCGCAAGCATTGATACCTTGGGAACTTTCAACTACCCAGGTAATGTTTCAAAGTTGGCAGGAATGATAGGCTAGGGGTTTTCAGCATTGAGCCCAACACTGCGAGGGGAAGGGGTAAAGGGGAGCTAGGAAGTCCCGTTAACACTTCCATTAGACGAAATATTCATATGTCAGCGCATGGACGTCGATGCAGGGTCACAGGATTAAAGGATTAGTCAAACAGCTAAAGTGGCACTATCACCAACTGAAAGTCTGCAGAATATGGCAATATCTAGTGCTATCTAGCACTTGCTTGCATCAAGCGAAGGAATGCACAACATAACTTCTTTCAGCAAAACTAGCAAGCCACGGGCCTCCTTAATTATGAGGGAAAATTTGATACAGCCTGGTGCAGCTGGGAGCCAGCTGTAACATTAGCGACATCACTGACGCTAGATGGCGCCACGGTATTTTCGTACGATTTTTAATTGGTGATATTGCCACTTTAAATATTGCAAACGTAGCTTCGTCAAAGTGTATTCTAAGGAGACCAAACACCGGGAGAGAGTAAGACCAGGAAATTCAATCCACCGTGCAGCATGCTCGGGTCCAGGTAGTAATTAACAAAAACTTTGTAGTTTGTACAAGTTACAACCCTACACTTGTTGTGTGTTATGGTTGGTATGCATGGAAGTTTTCCGACAAATCTTTTTTTTTTTTTTTTTAGTGGACAAGACAGTGTTACGTGTAAGAAACACAAGGTCAATGTGGAGAAGCCGAATATTCAAAATTTGACTGTTTTAATTTGACATTGGTAGTCTCAAAGGTTCAGCCAGCTAAGATTCATCAGCACAACATTTCTCCACGTTCATCTTCTTCCAACCAAGACTCGCCGGCTAGCTCGCCGGTCGTGCCCAAAGCATGTTGTGCCAAAAGTGTTAGCATACATTGTACAGGACGCGGTGCACCTTTCCGGGTTTCTCACATGACGTCACCTGACCGCGTCGACCTCTACCAATCAGAAAGCGCGTTACGTAAATTGGCTGCGCTAAGCTAAACAACAAACGAAACGAAACGCCACGGGGAGCCGGGCCAAATGTTTTGATTGCAATCTCGTCGCGGTTAGCTCTCTCTGAAATTCTATATTTATTTATTTTATTTTAATAGGCGCAGTTCAGTTTAAGCCAGTATCTCCTGTAACGAAACATTAATGTTTATTCTATTTGACGAATGAAAAATTACTGGAATTTACTTGAGAGATCAAATTACTATTACATTTAAACACCCTAACAAGAGTTTACGGGAAAAAAAATAACTTTACGAAAGTGTCGATTTTAGTGGTCTTGCTGTTAAGAATACAAGAATAGTACATTGCTTTTTGGCAAAATGTGGGAACGGTATTTTATGTTTTTTTAGCCAATGGCCCCTAACATTAAAAAAAAATAATTGACTAATAAAACTATAAATTCTTAAAAATCAACAATATTTATAATTTGAATGGTTGGATAAATAGACATTCAACGAACTCGTATTTAAGGCTAAAAAACATTAACTCACGACCCCGTTTCAAACAGTAGGGGTGATTACTATTACGGGAAAATAGAATTATTGATGGTTGCTTAAAAATCTTCATTACGATTCTCTGACAAGTCTGAAAATTGTTCAAAACTTTTCAGTATTTATTTAAGCCGCCAAGTAAAGTAAATCACTTCAAAATCAAAGTAATTCCTTCTAAGACTTATTAAAAAACATCTTAGTTTTCTACAATCTGATCTTAAAATTCTTTTTACCGAGTGTTCGCATTTTGCCTCTATTTGTTTACAGGTGCCATTTTCGTGACAGGCTCTTTAAACAGTTTATTTTCTTAGGACGTCATTAATTGTTGCTTGGGCAGGGTATCAAGTTTAGGATTCAAGGTCGCCAAGTCCAACTAGACGAGTTCGAGACAAGAGGGAGCAGGAAATGAAAAGGCTAACACGTGGAAAGGAGACCGGTCCAAACTAGATAAGGGAGGGTAGGTCAACCCCCTACGACGCTTTTTTTTTTTGTTTTGTTTATTGAGATGGGGAAGGGGTGGACAAGACGAATATTGGGGGAGGGATGAAAGCAGAAATTGCCGACTAGATCCGTTTTTCACCGAATTTGGAAGATATTTTATTTTTTATTTTGCCTATTTCTTTCTTTATCCCAGTTTTCACTACCGGAGGGGCTCGTTCGCCATGGTTTCGACTCAAACTTTTGCCGGAGTTGGGTAAGGGCGGATCTATAAATTTATTGTGGGGGGAAGCGACGAAAAACCTTGCATTACTTTTTTTTCTTCTTTTTTAGCTTTTTGTTGTTCCCCACACAGACTGGGGTGCATTTCTCAAACAATGATTTTTAGCTTGTCCCCGACCAGTTTAGGGTACTATGTACCATTTGGTGTTACATTTGGAAGGGAAGGGGCACATTTTTGTGTTCATGTAAGATTTTAGTGCCTCTGAATTACGTGAGGTAGGCGAGAAGTCCTGGTTCGAGTCTTAGTCAGGGCAGTTGTATTTTCTTTCTTTCTCAGATTAGAGTATCTTGTATGGGGTGCCATTTGGGACATTAATAAAGAAAAAAGGAAAAAGCACAGTTTCATAGCGTTTAGTATAGCTTTCTTTTTTATGTATAAACTTATTTTTAGTACAAGAATATTTTTCTTACTTTCTTACGCACAGTAACACTTGTTTTCTTACTTGTATTAAATATGATTCTTTTTACTTCTTTTACGTATAGAAATATTTTTAATGCAAAAATTATTTTCTTCCATGTATTAATTATTTTTTTTAGAAATATATTTTTCTCTTTTATATATAAACTTTTTTCTCGCGTGCAAAAGTATTTTTCTTACATGCAAAACTTTTCTGAACTCGCTCAAGAAAAGTTTTTGCAAGTAAAAAAAAAAAAAATGTTTGCATGTAGAAATATTTTTATGCGAAAAAGAAATAAATAATTATTTAAAACAGTAAGACAAGAATTTTTGTATGTAAGTAAACTAGTTTCGTAATAATAAGTTTATATATAAAAGAAAAAATATGTTGCTAAAAAATATTTATACGTAAAAAAGAAAACTACTAAATTCTGCATTAACCTTTTTTTTTTTATTAATGTCCCAAACGGTGCCCCATAAGCTTGTACCCTCACAAGGCCAGCCTTTAATGCAGACAGTTTACTTAGTTTACACTTTACATTGATATATTCTTTATTTATGTGACGTCATTTTAAGACCTTACCCTTATGTTGTAGCAAGTAATAAGTAATTCATGGAGCATTACAGGACCTCTAAGGAGGGCAAGCCCACCCCCCCCCCCCCCACCCCCCCGAGCCCCACCGGGGGGGTGGGGGGGGGTTTTCCCCCATGCCCCCACACCCCCCTGAAAATTTTACCAACTTATGGGGTTAAAAACCCAAAATTTTTTGGGGGGGGGGGGGGGGGGAAGCAAAGTTTGAAAACATATTAACCCGCAAACACACAGCTACATGAATTCTACTCCTCAATACCAACAGGAAAAAAATAACCATTAATTTTCAGTTTTATTTTATTTATTTATATTAATTTCTTTTGGAGTAATTATATATAATGTGCTCCTCCTCCCCTGCCACTTTTAATTGATCTCTTATTTAATTATATTTTACGTTTCTCCCCCCCCCCCTCCTTGCACTAATAATTTTTTGAGTATTATTAATTTTATTTTTAAATGGAACAATTAAAAAAAAAACATGCCAACAGAGCTGGATTCAAATATGTATAAATAAGCATTTACCATAAAAAAAATTCGACCACAAAATCATCAAAAAACGTCGTTTCCTAGGCTTTCGTGGCACTTCATTTATTGGGCAACCAGACAAATAAAAAAAAAACCTTCTGTTATAAAGTTATTTTTACTATGTTACACTTGCTATGACTGTTTTTCTTCCTTAAAATTTTTCAGATTTGCTCTATAAGAACTAATTTGTTTTAGGAGTCTTCCCTCTCCCGCCTCCCTTGTACCAGCCATTTTAGTGACTTTTTTCCCGAGGGAAAGGAACGTTTTTATTTGTTTTTTTTGTGAACGGATGGAAGAATCTGAAAATAAATAAATGGATTTTACAGAAGAAAACAAAAATAGAACTGCACAAAAATGGCCCATAACAGACAAAAAGGACGAAAATGTATCCAAGACTGGGCAATCGACATAGTCTTAACTAGTAGTCGAGGGAGAAACACATAAAAAAAAAGATAAACAAAATTATAATCAAGCAAGTCCGGTATTTATGTTTATGAGGGGTAAAGTCAGATTCAGGAATGAATAAATAAAAACAATAAAATAATTACGCAGTGAACCTAATTGGTAACAACACGAATGAATTAAGTTTAGCTTGCAAACTCATTTATGGTAGAAAACAAAAACGAGCTCGTTTGGGGTAAAGTTTATTTTAACTCAACCAAGGTCTCAACAGGAAAAGAACATGAATAATATTTTCCCGTAACACTTTAATATTATAACTAGGAGTCAGTCCGCTTGTGAAAACGGGAGAATTGCTGGCTAGCGTCAAAATTTTGTTTCTATTGCTTAAACGAATATATACATTACCTGTAATTTTAACATTTATTCTGAAATGATTTTTCCCCTCTGGAGATTTATTTTAGCCAATCACCTGCTCGCTAACCCCGAAGTGCGGACGTGCATTTCCCTCCAATACAAAAGCGGTAAGCATACGTTCAAGTCATCTTTTATTCCTCTCAGTATGTGTCATGGTGGTGACTCAAGAGGGGAGGTAAGGTGGGCACAGGTAATGTATATTTGCGTTTTAAGAAATAGAAACAGAATTTAGCAGCTGCCGCGGCAATTCTCTCATTCTATTGCTAGGAAAATATACATTACCTGTAAATTTTTGCATTTACTGTAGACCTCGTCAAAATGGTGGAGGGCACCACCTGACTGGTTCCCTAGGGCTTAGGAGCTGGTCACCCAAAAAGTCACAGACTTTGCACTCTATATCATATTAAACTAAAACAGGATTCAGGATCACAATTCAGATGTAGTGGATTGTTCCATTGTTTTAAGTAGTTAGGGGGACTGGACGACACTCCTGGCAGTGATGATGGGTCCCAGCTTGTGAAGTCCATCTGCATGGGTGGGCATGTCCCTGAAGTAGTCCGATGTGAAGACCGACGCATTTCCCCATAATGCAGCTTGCACAATCTCGTAAAATGGGATGCCGTTGTGGAAGGGCCAAAAGGTCGAGATGGCTCGTAGCTTGTGTGCCGTTTCCCTGTATTGGGTGGTTGATGATCAAAGCCGCAAAGGCGCTAGTTGTTACAGTTTTGATTCAATTTGCAATCATTGTGGGTGAAGTCTCGCCTAAAGGTTTTTTGAACGGTAGGAAGAGTTGATTTCTGCCTTTATGAACTTCGTTGCTTTCAATTCTTTCCAGGTAGAAAAGTAAGGCTTGTACTAGGCTGAGAAACTTTTCTAGGTAAGAACAAGAATGACTATGGGTTTCATTGGTTCGCTTGGTCTTTGAGTTTTGCTCTAAACGAATTTCTAGGAGTCACTGAGACGGCTTTGAAGTCTTCTGGAAACATATAAGTAAGCTGGGTCCATCGAGAGGGCTTGTATTTCGCTCATTGTAAGCTTGAGGCCAACGTTATTAGGAAGAATATTTGCCTGGATAGTAGATGAAGGTTGCAGTTTGCCATTGGTTCGTAAGGTTCCTGCATGAGTGAGTTCAAAACTACGGAAAAGTCCCAGCCCGGAAATAATGTTCTGGCTGCTGGTCTTTCAATCCCGATTGATTTTATCAAAGTTGAGATGCGATAGTCTTCTCAGAGTTGTTCTTTCCCAGCAGCATTAAAAGCAGAGATTAGAGCAGACCGGTGTAACTAAGATGGTGGATCCTTTTAAGCCAGTCAAAAAGGTTGGCTAAGTAACTTAACAGGTTAGGTAAAGAGGGAGTGATTGGCCAGATTTTCCGTAAGTGACATCAATGAAACCACTTCTTCTAGTGGCTGTCGTAAATTCTATTGGTGGAGTGCTCCGATTGCTTACTTGCAATTCTGATGGCTTGTTCTTCAAAAATTCCTGCATTCTTAAGAAGCTAATGATAGTAGACACCCGTGTAGTTTCAAGGCGCAGGGCTTTGGGTGGAATAGGCTTCCTTTCTTTTGAAAAGGAGGTCTTGACTTTCTGGCAGACTCCTTCGGATGTCTATTAGCAGTTGGGGAAACCAAGATGCCAATGGTCAGTTTGGAGCAACTAGGATGAAGAGGCCCGGCGTATTCTCTATTTTCTGTAAAAGCTGAGGTAGGAGCTTGAAAGGCGGGAACATGTAACCGAAGAGGTCCGTCCAAGGTACTGCCATGGCATCTACTGCCTAAGCTGGGACTGGGCTGATGACCTGGGGAAGTCTGGCATTGTACATTGTGGCAAATCGGTCGACCATTGGGGGGTTCCCCAAATTGCGAACAGATATTTTCAAATGGATGCTGTGAGCATCCACTCTCCTGTGGTCGATTTGTGATGTCTGGAGAGAGTGTCTGAGATTACATTCCGATATCCTGGGATATAGAGGGAGAGAAAATCATTGTTTTCAGTTGAATGCAAAGCTTGAATATCTCTGATGTAATCTTGTGGAGATTTCGGGACTTTGTTCCACCTTCCTTCTGGAGACAGGCTACAGCTATCGTGTTGTCTACCTGGACTTGTATTGTTTTCTTTGACACTATGTTTTGGAAATGGGCAAGGGTTTTCAAGACTGCCTTGAGTTCCAGAACGTTTATGTGGTCTAGTTCTTCTGTTGTCCATTGACCCAAGGTTTCGTGGCACCCAATACCCCCAGGCCCTCCATTGATGCATCTGTTAGCAAGATAAAGTCTAGCTGAGGCTATAGAGGAATTGTTTCAGACAGGATGTGAACGTCTGACCACCACAGAAGTATAACAGGAAAAAGCTTGCATAGGGGGTGTGTGAATTCGCCTGGTTGACGACTAGTGCCTATTCAATAATGATGAAAGAGACGGGTAATCCATCTTCCGTATGGAACCAGGTTTGCCAAGGAGTCCAGTTTTCCAATAAGACTGTTTAGTTCTACGAAACTGTAAGAATTTTAGTTCAGAAAGATTTTGGATTGTAGTAGGTCGTCGTCTATTCGTTCTAGAGAGGGTATCATTGTTGCAGATGAAAGGTCGAAGAGAAGTCCT
This sequence comes from Lithobius niger, assembly GCA_023313725.1. Classification (NCBI taxonomy): domain Eukaryota; kingdom Metazoa; phylum Arthropoda; class Chilopoda; order Lithobiomorpha; family Lithobiidae; genus Lithobius; species Lithobius niger. Next base: position 3,154 of record JAHWFP010116561.1, on the reverse strand, counting down.
AGGAAGAGAAAAGATTGGGCTGGAGATAACCTTGGTTTTTTTTTTTATTTATCCCGATGGTAAAGCAAGATCTAAGATGCTCCAAAGGTCTTGTCTTACTTGATTTTGGTCTTGATGTTTGACAACCCACTCATCTAAGTATGCATGCGATGGTGTGCCAGGACTGGTTTTAGAAAGGCAGTGACAACTCTAGGAGCTGCGCTGAGATTAAATGGAAGAGTCTGGAATTCGTACACCTTGGCTTCGTATATCAACCGGAAAAGGTGGCGTACCGAATGGTGAAGAGGTACATGTAGATACGCATCTACTAAGTCTATGGAGACTGACCAGTCTTTCTGTTTCAGAGTGCATAAAGTTTCCATTTTTGAAATATTGAGTTTCTCATTTTCTGGTTTTTAAGGGCTTGAAATTGAAGATCCCTCTTTCTCCGCCAGATTATTTTTGGGCTGTTAAAGATCGGGCGCGATGGCCATTGCTTCGCTTTGCATTGCCTTTCCTTGCATGATTTGCATGCTGTTCTCCCTTTGGTTTGTATTGCTTGCCTTTATTTGCATTGATATGTTCTGCTTTGCATCGTTTTGTTTCCTTGGCTTGGCTTTGTTACTTAATTTGCTGTGGTTCACTTAGCTTTGTTTTGCTGTGGTTCGGTTCGTTTCGTTTCGCTTTGCTTTGCTTTACTGTGCTGTGCTGTGCTGTGTGATGCTGATCTCAGTATGCTTTGGTTATTACTTATTGCTAATGCTGCACCGATACCAACTTTACCGGTCCGATATAGATAGTTTTAAAAATTTTGCTGGTACCGATACTAATAAAATAAATATATATAGGATTTTTTTTAAATAAGTGGTGTAGTTTTCATCAAAAGCCTAATAAAAATGTTTAAACAGTAACCAGGAGTTAAAATATAGCTAGGAAGATACTCAGTGATTACCTGAGCAAAATGCCGCAAACCGCGTATCATACTCTTGAACAGTTCCCGACTTATTGATATTTTCATGAAAGTTACTGATACTACAAATATTGGCAACCGATCCTATTGCAGCCTTAGTGATTGGTTTGCTAAGCTTGTCTTTTTTTTTATTCTGTTGCATGTTGGATTAATGTCCTTATAATTCCATTGTTGACAAGCAGCGTCGTGAAGGTTATCAGAGGTCTTCAAGTAAGAGTGAAGAGACTTCCAATTCTTTTTTTTTAAGTGATGCGATGGAAGAATAAGATTTGGGGTTGATGTTATAAGATTTGGGGTTGATGTTATGAACTTGGACCAAAGCCTGATTTAAACCTCCGTAAGGAATGGAAAATTCAATTTCCGTGGAAAAATAATAAATATTAATACCGAAAAAGAACTAGTTTGAAGATTACAGTTCTCCAATGCAGTTGGTATGGTTTGGAGGGATGAAAAATTGCAGAGGTTTTAGAGTAAGATGGGTTTCCTATACTTAGCCGATTTACACTTGACCTAAATCTGCTTTTTCAAACTTTAGGTCAGCGTCATTTGTCATTCAATGTTCAAACATTCGCAGATTCCACCTTGTTACGTTTTTTTATCATTTGTATTGTTACTTCCAGTTTGCCGTTGGCTTGTCGTACACTTTCGCCTTCACACTTCCGGTTTTGCTCTCTTCGCTTTATCTTTTGTTTACGCCAACCCACTTCTGGTTTTAATCACTGTTCAAAGTTCACACCATCCACTCTAGGAGTGTGATAGGCCAAAGTGTATTTTACCAAACGATCGCTAAATATCGTTATGAAATGTTTGTGAAACGTGAAAGCACCAACACTTAATTGTTCTTCGCATTACTGCATTTCGAAAAATGGCGAAAAGTAGATTAAAAGTGATTGCAGAAACATCGTGCCAGGGCTGCTTGAAGGACTTGATTCTTCACACTTGAAAAAAATGGGTGAATTTTCATCAGTCTGTGTTTCCGAACGAGAGTGAAATCATTGCCAGACGTCGTAATCACAAGTTTCTCATCAGAGTCAGCAGATTAGGATGGCGTCAGAATGAACCAAATTAAGGTCAGGGGATTCAAGGTTGTGAACGGTGCGGTCAGTAAGCATACCAGTCTCGCGCCAGGAAAATGTCAACATCGACAAAAATGGGAGAAGTGTAGGACTCTTAATTCCGACATTTGAACAAAACAACGTTCTGACAAATTAGTTGATAAATTCAAGGGTGCACCAAGGTAGCGCCATTGTGTTCTTAGTTCTTAGTTGTAAACAATGATGGACATTATGTTCCCCCTCCCACTAAGGGACAAGGAGGAAGGAGAAATATAGCAACTAACAGCAAGTGGAACCGTTGCGCTGCTACCCCTTCTGGCAAAAATTGCTTGCATTGCATGGCACGGCACCTCTCTGAAATTTCTGTCTCCAATCCAGTCCGAGTGAAGCACTGTTCTCAGAAGAAATGACTTCGGCTAACAAACTATTTCTATTAATTTATTTAATTTTACACCCGAAACTTATGACATTAACCTCATTCCAAACAAACTACACTCACAAAATTCTGTTTTAAAATTCAGTTTTAAGGCTCAGACAACAAAGCTTCCAGTTTTCAAGCTTTTCCAAGCCTTGAATTTTCGTTTTTCAAATTTTAGGCTTTTCAAGGCTATGTACGAACCATGCTTACAACAATAACCCTCTGATAGTATACAAATTGTGGGTTTCTAAATCATTATATGGCTCAGATTATTCGGGTGCAAAGGGTAAAAACCTGCACTCAAAGATGCACTTTGTCCGCCAGACACTTTTTGAAACTGCATACCAATTACCAACACATAATTTTTCAAAAGTTTAAACCACACGAGGTAGACTTGCAGTTTGCGCCATATTTTAAGCAGCTTCAAAAAGCATTCCAATGGCAGTATTCCTTCCGAAATACTACAGCTTTCTCTACATTTGGATAAACTTTGGGTGTACATATGCACTTGGACATAATGAGGTTACCTCAGCCTTAAAACAAATCCACAGTATATCTTTGAATAAAGTGAGTTACACTGATAATATTTGCAGGCCTTCCAGTGAACTTTCGAAAAAACTAGGTCTTTGTCAGAAAAAAAGTAGGACAACAGTAGCAACAATAATAAGTTCCAGTCTTACGCATGTCTTGCTTCTATAGTTGCTTTGGTGTACTAAATTTGTCAGCCCAATC
>JAHWFP010116560.1:0-57607 GCA_023313725.1 Lithobius niger | reverse complement strand
GGCAGCACGTGCGCGAAGATTTAAAGTGCTACATGGAGTAAGCGCACATCGAACGAACTTTCTCTGCTGTGGTGTGGTCTTCTGAAGAAGAGGAACGGTGTTATCTTCCTCGAAAATTTAAGTGGACTGTTGTAGAAACATTCTTGGAGGTGATATTAGTGTATTCATATAATTTATTATGTCTGAATATTATCACTGTCAACGCCGTTTACCGGTTTTTGCATATGTAGATTTAATTGAAAATTGAGATTCTGATTTGATACAAGCATATAAGTCACTGATGCAAAATATTAGTTCTTTAAATAAAAACTGTAGTTAATTGTCCTAAGAAACTTTTCAAGCCATCAGTGGCACCAAACTGAATTAGTTAACGACTTATACAAATATAAAAAAGCCTCACTTTATATCTAAATTCACTGTGTTCGGAATCTACACTTCACTCCCCCCCCCCCCCCCCTCTGTTTGACCATTGTACACCATAATTGATTTGTCGTTGCTTATCGTGTATGGCCACTAAAGTTATCTATATATATAATACGCTTATGTTGGGCAAGCAAATTCATCATTATTATGCACTACATTGAGAGAGGGTGTATAATGAAAGAGGGCGAGCGACCGACAATGTCAAACAAACAGATGTGGCCCATAACATCAACATATTGCATTAATAAAGCTAGCTCTTAAGAGCCGACTTGGAAGAGTTTCAAAGTTGGTTGAGTAACAATCACTACTGCATGCACAACCGTTGTTGGGTGTGTTGGGCTTGGTAACAGAACAGAGAAACGTCCTCCATTGAAAATAAACATTTACTTCCATAACACAAATCAGCACGGGTTCATAGAGGGAGCAGAGATGGGGATATTCTGACCACACAATAGGGGAAACCGGGGCCCACTACAGTATGCGGGAACCAGCTGGCCGGCGTACGTTACGCCGGGGGTACAGCTAGTTGATAGAATTACACACTTCACATGCATATTTCCTTTGCATTCAGAAGTTGAAAATTATAAGTTCATTTTATTTTATTCCAGATTGTCTTCTTCCTCTTCAGTATGTGCCTCTTTTGTACTATTGCCTGTGGCATCTGGGAAAAAGTAACCGGACAGCATTTCCGTGGTTATTTGCCATGGGATGAAGCAATTCCTACCGATCCGGACGGTGGGGCTACAGTTATTGCCCTGCTTATTTTCTTTTCCTATGCTATTGTTCTTAACACCGTTGTGCCTATCTCTCTTTATGTCAGGTAGGTCACCATTTCCTTTGCATACGTGCATAAGTTAACGAGCTATGTCATAAGTACGTAGCTACATATATTGATTTCTGTTTCCAGTGTTGAAATTATACGATTAGGTCATAGTTTTTGGATCAATTGGGATGAAAAAATGTACCACGAGAAGTCCGACACCCCTGCCAAGAGTCGGACGACCACTTTAAATGAAGAACTAGGACAAATTGAATATATCTTTTCAGATAAAACGGGAACATTAACCCAGGTAATCCTCGGCAATCCAAATGCAGTTTGAAGCATTCTAGAAATTTTTTCTAAGTTTATAAATTTATATTTACTGAGGTACAGTTGACGCCACTTACAAAGAACCTCAAGGGACAGTGAGAAAGGTTCCTTTACTGCAAATTCTTTATATCCGGAAGAGAATAGCACTAAAGCTGTTAGGATAGTTGTTTGCAATCTGTTCTTTAAAAGCAATAATTCCTTAAAACAGAATTCCTTATAAACGGTGTCAACTGTACGTAGAATGTTAGTATTAGAGGCGTTTGATGCTATTTCAACTATTCCATTTGATTCAATACAAATGCGTATTCAGTATTCATTACCAAGTTTTTAAATTTTTAAGTTACACATTGGGGAAATTAAGCAAATTTCATTAAGTTACATTTTGGGGAAAAAATTATGTTCCGATAACCTGAAGCAGAGTCCACCGGTGGTGATGAATCCAAACTGCTTTGAAAAACTTGAACTTAAGACTTTTTATCACAAAAATGGTTTGGAGTTATAATTTGTTGGTGCAGCAAAATTTACAACGGTCGTTTTGAAGATTCGTTATCTTCGGGACTTCAACTTCATTTCTGATTCCCAACCACAAATTTACAGTGGTATTCGATTGTAAATCCAGTCAAATTACCGAGTAGTTATTAAAATATCTGGTAACAAGGCAGTTCTGATTCACTTCATTGTATTGGTTCCAGAATATCATGACATTCAACAAATGTGCAATTAACGGTCATTCATACGGTGACCTTCTAGATGAGCGCACCGGAGAGCCTTTAGAGATAACGGAGGTGAGTGAAGTCCTTTTCTTGAACATAAAATGCTGTAAATAACTTACTTTGTTGAAATAAAAACTTAACTCTTGACTGTTTTGTCTGTTATAAAATAGAATACGCCAATAGTTGATTTATCTGACAATCAAATGTATGAACCTACATTTCGTTGGTATGACCAAACTTTGTGGGATGCCATACGGAACGGGGATGCAAATGCCCACATGTTTTTTCGCCTGCTCGCCCTCTGCCACACTGTAATGTCCGAGGAAAAAGATGGTACTATAAATCATGAACTTGTTCGTTTTTATTAATTATGAAGTGCAAATTTGTACTCTTTTACTTTGTCATGACTCAATTTTTGTGTGTTTCTGTTTCTTTAGGAAAGTTAGAATATCAGGCCCAATCGCCAGATGAGGAAGCGCTTACTTCGGCGGCTAGAAACTTTGGCTTTGTTTTTAAGGTAGTAAACTTAAGTAAATTTTTATGTTGATTTGTAATTCTTTTTATTCATTAAGTTAGGAGGCATGCATTTCTTCCTAAATAGTGTGTGTTTAGAAACTAACCAGTTTTGGTTTTAAAAACCTTTCAGTCATCGCAAAAATCTGAATCGTTTTTGAATTATCATTAAAGACCGTAAACAAAACTAATGTAAAAATTATTAGCAGACTAGCTGTTGGATATGATGATGAAGTTGGATCTCTCACCCCATCTGAAAATGATGATATTTGATATTTTTGAAACTACCATAAATCGCCTATTAACTATTCATAGGCTGTTAAAATTAGTTCGATAAAAAAGAGGGTAGGCCGTAACAAAGTTATAATTTAAATGTTACTTCTGTCCAGGGAGAGTGTTTAGCTTACCCCAATCACGCATCCCACTCAAGTCACTACTCCCTTCGTTAGCATAAATATGTGCAATAAAGCTGAAAAAATAAAGACAGAACTTTTAACCGTCGAGTAATAATTCATTTAGTGCGACCTAGTGTCGCCCGACATGACCTTGATCTGAACCCTGTGCGCCGACATGAATATTTCGCCAGAAACAAATAAATATGCCTTTGTACAACAAACTCCCAAACCTTTAGCCTGCCGTCAATGCCACATTTTGCAAAATTGTTGGAAGTATTTACAACAGAGGGATCGACACTCGCACACAGTGATTGTGGCTGCCTAGTTTACAAGTCAATTAATCCGCATCTACGAATAAATACCACTTTTTATCGTTTTAGGTTGCCAGTCTCAAGGCTTATTGTCCGCGAAATTAACTTCTTTTAGTTTAAGATTATACGCGATTAGCTGGAACACAGATTATTTTATTTTACACATCAACAATTTTGACGAAAGTTTGATTTACCAGGTGCGGCAGCAAACTCGTAACGTGCACCAAGAATACGAAAACGTTAGCTTAACCCAGTATATGTAGTTGTTAACGAAGCGAATGAGCACCTAGTAGTATATAGTGGTAGTCCATTTCAATAGATCGGAGTAGGAGTTTTTTTTTTTATATTGGTGAGACACGTAAGGGCACGAGTAAAACAACATATGAGTGATACCAGGAACCAGAAAGATACAAACGGCATCGCAGTACACCAGATGGACACCTCTCACCACATTCCATTGGGAAGGAACTGAAACTTTGCTCATTTCTAACTCGCGCAGAGACTCACACCTGAGAGGCCTCGAATCCGAGAGAAGGCCGTGCTGATGAATATCCAGGGACCGTCTACTAACCCTTCAATCCAATTCCTTTTGGATGCTGGTTTCAGAGATCGTCTTAAGAAAAAAAGTGGAAAAACGGCCTTCAAAACAACGGAGGCAGTGCAAGAGCGTCGCGCACCTACCTTGTATATATCGGCGGCCAAATTAACACCAATTTCGAATCTAATGGACTGTAAATAGGTGGTAGTGTTTGGAGTTTTGTTACGTGCCTGAAGATGATAGTCGGCTAGGTTTTTCCATCCACAGCAAATTTACTATTGAAAATTCGCCAAGAATTGTTAAATTGTTCTTGCCTGTCTGGAATATTGCGTATTTTCCTCCATGCGTAAGTAGGAGTTTTATAAATATCGTAAACATGACGTAATTTCTTGGCCAGTAGGCGTCGAACTTGGCAGCTTAATATGATAGAAAGACATTTATTTCCTAGATGTGAGCTTCCAGAACGAAGTTGAATTGTTTCAAAGCTGATTGAGTAAAGAATCACTGCTTGCACAGCCATTGTTGGGTTCTGACTGCTAAGTGCAGTTAAACCTCATTATAATAATACCTCTTAGAATAATAAACCTCTTATAACAATGCTAATTTTGAGACTCTTCCACCAACAATGTTTGCAAAAGTGCTAGTTTAAACAATAAACCAGATACCGTATAACATTCTATTTCCAAGCAACCTTGGACATCAAAGAGGTTTCACTGTGTATGACTGTTACCTTGGTAAATGAGCAAGAATTACTTGCAACAGTTTTAACCACGATGCTTTTTGCTGCTCCGCGTCATTTTTTCACCGAAACTTGGGGTTTGGGGCGTTCACTAGTGACAAAATAATATAGTATCAGGTGGCACACAAAACGTCCCACTAGACGAAGTTAGCCTTGTGTGTCAGTTTATTGATCCGTTAAGTACTTGTCATTTGGATACTGAAAGGCTCTTGTGCCTTTAGTGCCTCGTCATTGTGGAACAAGTAATCAATAATAGTTATTGTCAATACACTGTTTTAAAACAGATTAAATGTGGCAAAAAAAGTGTAAAGAGTGTTAAGAGTGTAACTATGCTGATTTTACCATCAGGTACCGAAACAAGATTTGCTGGTACTGAAGCCTTTATTTTTAAATTGTTAGTGACTAGCACCTACTCAGTTAAAAGCGCCCTAAAGTATGGTAACCCTACCTTTTTTCTTTTTTAAACTGCAGCTCTAAACTGATTGTTGTAAACTGATCCATGGACCGTCCATTGTAAACTGATCCATGGACCGTCCATTGTTTAAAAGTACTTTATAGAGCTCTTGGATATCTGACCAAATCTATTCTAAATCTAAATAAAATATTCAGCATTGTTTAAAGTATTTCAGGCTGTCTTACTGTTGCTTCCTTTTGGCTAAAACAGCTTGTTGTTGCCAGTGTTCATTGTTGCTGTAAGGTTGTAACTATTAATTCATATTGAGGAAGGACCATGGGTAATGGCTTCTGGAAAATAAATTGAATTGTAACTATTAATTGCTGGTGTTATTAGTGCCCTCTGTAATGTAATGAATACTAATGTTAAAAGTCTAATTGCAAACACTTATGTCTCAATAACTACTTCACCAACCCTCTCGAATGTGAATCCAGTAGCAGTTGCCACTTGGCCAGTAGACCTTACAAAGCACTCGCCATTTCACAATTCTACTCGCCACATACCAATGACATCTTGCAGGATGCATGGTTTTTCTAATTCATGCATTTACGAAATTGTAAAATTCCCTTTAACCCCAGTATTAATGAAGATAAAGCAGTTACGTAGCCCTTATAAATCTGAGCATAACGCCGCAAACTGTTTGTCTCTAACTTGTACGGTTCCCGAGATATCGCTTTTTTTTAGTGTCATTCTCTATTGCAAGTCGCCATTTTGGCGAGTAAGGCTAAATTTCAGGTCGCCAACTGCTGGTTTCCATTCGCCAAATGGCGAGTGGCGACCGACATTGGAGAGGGTTGTACTTCACTTGTCTTGAAGAAAAATTTGAAATGATGTTGGTTAGTAACTAGCTTTAATTCCCCAAATCGACAAAACTTAAAACTTGCATCTGAAGGGGTCAAGAAAATTCCAGCTAAAATGTGGTGGTCCCATGGGTCATTTTATGGACTTCTTGGACTGCTGGAAGTAAAACTTTGTCCACTTAGAACGTAAAAAAAAAAAGTTTGCAGTTGATAAACATTTGACAGAGAATAATGGTTAGGGTGTGGCCTTGTCATGTGGTCAAGTCACGTTCCAATACCAGAGTGGTGGGGTATTGACGTTCAGGTCCTGAAAAATCGAGGAATTCACTGTTATGTGCTTTCAATTCAACAGCTGACAAAGCCCATCTCAGTAGGAGTGATCTTGGCCTGCAAAATCATTACAGCAAAAATTCTGAAAAGGATTGTGGGAACATGTTATATCAACATCAAAATAATTGATTCAATGAAAAATTCATTAAATAAAACTATTCTATTAATGCAGAGAAATGAAATTGCAGTAAGAAAATAAATATCCAACCTGTCCTACAGTGAATGCTTACGACTCCGACTTCCCGCTCTTGTCTTATCGACATACTAGCGGAGATCTTGGACGAGAAGCCACGGAGCCAACATTGTGAAACAACGATGTCGGACGTCAACGACACGATTCATTTCCATGCAGAGTTTGCAACCTATGGAGCAAGCTGTCGCTGGACGTGGTTAAATCCACTTCAGTTCTGGCATTCAAAAACTGTCTTGACAATGTGTTTCCAAAACATTTTGTACTTTGTAGTATTGACATTTTGTAAGTCAGTAGGCTTTTTGTCGAATTTCCATTCAACTAGTGTCAGTAAGCTACATGGGGTGGGGGGGGGGGGGTTAATAACCCTTGTCATTGCTTAATAAAATGTTTTGTCAAAAAATAGTAGTAGTGGTATATTTCTATAGTAGTAGTGGTATATTTTTCTGCATGCAATTCCAGGTTGTCCCCAGAAAATGGCAAGTGTTGTGGAATTCTGTGGAATTTGATCCATTTTAGATTGCTTTTCTTGCAAATTGTGAACTACAGTATCGAACACGAACATTAATTAGTCTTTCGTCACAAGCTTGCTTTTAGCTTTTTAGTGGAAGCACGTTTTTAGTCTTTTTTTCTTTTTCTTTCACCATATGTTTCTGTTGTGCCCACTACAGAAAAGTTTCACGTGTCATCGGGGGTTTCTTTATATCTTCTTGCTACAGTTTCATTTCTCTTCATTTTTCTGTGTAGCTAATGTAGATAGCTAAAGTAAATAGCAAATGAAACTTAACAAATAATATTAAAAACAAAATTAACATTTTCCAGCATATTGCAAACGTAGCACTCACCACATTGGTTGGGCGTTCTTACTTTGTCGTAGTTCAGGTGACTTCCGTTAGCGTATTTGCAGCAGTGGCCTTTCTGTTTTAAATGGACCTGAAATGTTAGTTGCATTACTTTTTTGTCTTGCCCTGGTACTATGAATTTAAATTTTACTGGTCCTTCTTAGGAACGAAGCCCAACCAGCATCACAATTGAAGTGATGGGAGAACCTGAAACACATGAACAACTGTGTATCTTAGATTTCAATAATGTCCGCAAAAGAATGTCGGTAAGAATTGTCGTACGACTGTGGAATGCTGGTACTTAATCGTATAGTAGATCTGTAAACTTAAAGGAAAAAAATTGGGTTTTCTACAGGTGATCCTCCGAAGAAATGGCCAGTTACGCTTGTACTGCAAAGGAGCTGATCAAATGATATACGAACGCCTTGATAACAAATGTGAGGATATTAAAAATAAGACGCAGGAACACCTGAACGTGAGTCTCTATATAACGTGCCTCTTTGTGTGATGTGTGTCTCGTGGGAAAAAGTTAATCTTTGTTTCTGTATCTTTCAGAAATTTGCTGGAGAGGGTTTGCGTACACTGTGCCTTGCTATCAAAGATTTAGACGAAGATTATTACAATGAGTGGAGAAAGCGATATTATGAAGCATCGTAAGTTTTGAGTAGTTATATTTTAATATTGGTCACATAACGGTTAACTTGAATACTGTATATAATACAGCATTTATTTTGTTCAATTACACCATAAAGCTGTAATAGTAAATTTAGAAAAATTCCATGGAGGGTAATAAATCCAACATAACCCATTTACTAACATTACTTCTGTTACGGATGGCATTTACTCACAGTGGCTAGACGGACATGCGCTCGCCATTTTTAAAACCTAACAAAGGTGAAAGCTAGGTCCCATTGCACATTATGCTTTGCACTAAGTAAAAAAGCATCCAAGTCAGTAAAAAAAAAGGTTTAAAGGTAATACGGTGCACAAAGACACACTTTTATGCGACATTTTGGGTCTGAATACTACCGTTTTCAAGCAAGAACAGAGTTTAGCACAAGGCTAACGTTGGAACATACACTTTGGGTGTAATCCACCATAACAACAAGCACACTGTTAAGTTAGTCAAATTTAAAGTTTATGGTTTTAAAAAGGAAGTCGGGTTAGAAACTGACAATAGGAGACCTCACCTTCCTTTGTGGATCTGCAAAGGAACGTTAGGTCTCCTATTGTTAATTTCTAACTTGACTTTTTAAAACCTTAAACTTCTGCTGTTGTGGTGGGTCAAACCCAAAGTGTATGTTATGTTTCGACGTTAGCCTTATGCTAAAATCTGTTCTTGCTTGAAAACAGGTAGTATGCACGCTTGAAGCATTACAAAGAGAGTTGCTTTGTCCACTGTATTAGCTTTTAATTATTTTTTTCCATAACATTTTAAACCCCCTCATTTCCTCGGGGTTGTTTTAAATGGAATACTTTATTTGTTACCAATGGTGTTCTACACATTCTAGTAACAATGACAGCGGGGTAGAATGACCTAAAAATGGCTGTTTTATGACTACAAGAAAAACGTTTGGAAGTCAACAATGGAATCTGCGGCACTACTGACGATATTTTGATGAATTTGCTGACGAATCTTAAAAAGACCTCTTTCTGGATTGTGTAATCCTTCCACTATTCATCTGCTGATCTCACTTACACACACACACACACACACACACAACTAATCGTCACAAAGTCTGAGAAGCTGCATACGACAAAAAATAAATAAAAATACCATCACACGGGCAAACAACGGCCATTAGGAGATAGTGATAAGGGCAGTGCTTCAAACTAGTTTGTCTGTCATTAGCTCTAATTCGGCTGTGATTACCATAAATTAAATAAACTACAAGAATTAGATTTTTCCTTGCACTATTAAATTTTTATTTGATTTTTTTTATTGTTTATTCAATGTATACTCAGTCAAATTACAGCCAATGACAGGCGAGCTAGTCGGAAGTGCTGCACTGTCACTGTATCTCCTAATGGCCAAGCGATGGTGCTCGGGTCTCATTTATTTGTTGTAAGTAGCTTCTGAGACTTAGCGACAATTAGTTGCTCCATGCATCTAATAAGTGATATCAGTTGTTAAGGAAGATTGTACAGTAAAACCTCTAATACGAACTTTAAGGGACTGCTAAAAGTGTTCTAATTGGCCATATTTCTTATTAAATGGATAACAGAAATTGGACTGCAGCTTTAAAATTACGTACCCTACCATCATACTGTCTTCTCTTTTTTTTTCCGAGACTTTTTGTCCAACTTGATTAACACTCATCTTCACCAAGTTAAGATATTAGATCATTTAAAACTCGATCTCACAATATCTTGCGAATTTTCGACAGCTTTAGCAAGTTTGGTGGTATAACTGCTTCACATCTGTCAGGCACTAAGTTTCAGTCCGTTCTCCGTCTACAACTACGTCTTCATTTTGTGTTTTGAAAAACGGCGCCTTCCGTAGCCTCTCGTATTTACGATGTTGCTTGTTCCAATGCGTTTCTAGGTGAGCGCTAACCTCTCTGCTTATTAAATGGCTAATGGTGGGATTTGATGGCCCTTGTAAATTCATTAATTTCTTGTGCTTTCTGGTGTGCTCAACAATAGCGAGGGACTCTAGTCCTCGTAGATGTGCGTCACTTCTGTTGTTAGAAATTAGGAGCGTCTCGGTATTTTTCCAGTCAATCGGATGCTTCGTCTCCATGCAGTGGGTGGCTATGCTGCTGGTTTCAACTTTGTTTCGTACGTCTGCATGATGTTGTTTTACTCTCGTATGGATCCCTTTTCTGGTCTCTCCTATATATGTTGCTTCACACCCACCACATGGGATCCTATACACTCCTTCTCTCATATTAGGGACTTCCTTCAGCATTCCCTTAATGTCTTCTGGTTCACATTCTTGGAGCTGTGCTTGTCGATTTTTCGTACTCGTGTTGTTGCAGTCTCTTTCATTTTGTTTTCGGCCCATCAGCTGTTCCTTCAGTTTCTTTCCATTCTTTAGGTAAGTGTAAATTCCACGCGCTCTCAGGACTCGCTGTATGCCACTGCTGACTCCTTTCAGGTACGTTATTCCTACTCTCCTTGGTGTTTCTATTTCCTTCACTGGTCTTTCATCTTCCTTGCACTGTCGTCGTCCCTCTTTGCTAACTCCAATTGCTTCCTTCATCAATTTATTCAGGAGCCCCGGTGGGTAGTCTAGCTCAATGAATCTTCCTTTTTGCTCACGTAGATGTGGCCATGCTTCTTCCAGGGTGAAGGATCTCTGAACAACTCGCACAAATTCGTTCTTGGCGATTGCCTTGAGTTGGTGCACTGGATGTCCTGAATTAAAGGGTATTCCTCGTCGTGTAGCTGTTGGTTTTGAGTACGGCTGGTAGTGAATTCTGCCTTCCTTCGTCCTCGTCAGCCGGACATCCAAAAACGGAAGAGAATTCCCCTGCTCGAGTTCAACAGTGAACTGAATGTCCCTGTGCCAGCTGTTGACCAACTCGAGGATGTTTTGGACGTCTTGTCGTTTCATAATTGCAATCACGTCGTCCACAAATCTCTTCCACAATTTCAACCGCTTTTTGCTCAGGATCCACTCGTCTAGGTGCTGGAGCACCATTTCGGCAATTGCTGGCGAGCACGAGTACCCCATCGGTGCTCCTTTCTTTTGTCTGTAGGTAACTCCATTAAACTGCACGTAAATGGATGCTAAGATCACATTCAGTATGGCTCGATCTTCTTCATACACTTCAGATGTGACACCGACTCTTTTTGCAGATTTCTCTAACATTTCCACGATTAACCTGTGTGACAGGCTTGGAAAAAGCTTCATCACATCGAGCGACACCAAAATGTCGTCTTCCTCCATCTCAACATCTCTCAAGCTCTCCAGCAGGTCAGCCGATTTTCGTTTTTGACGTACTTCTTTAGTCGGTCAGTGAGCTCCCAATCTAGTTTTTGGGTCATTCCTCCTTTTGCTGACGTGATGAGTCGAAGTGGAAGTCCTTCCTTATGCACTTTAACTTGTGAGAACAGCTGGGGCAGCCGTTGTGGTCTCTTTGGCAGAAGCTTTTCATATTTTTCCTTATCGATGTGCCCTTCGTTCCATAAGCGCTCCAAACTAAATTCAAAGTTAATGATCGGCCCGTTTCCAAAGTCTTCTCCTAAATTAACGTACATTTCCGATGACTGGATGTCATCTGTCACCTTAGCATTATGTTCTGCAGCATCCATCACAACAGTTAGGTTAGCTTTATCTGCTTTACAAATTGCCAGCTGGGGATTATTTCTCAATCCTCGCAAGGCTTTCAATTCTTCCATGGTAATGTTGGGGGTTATATTTGGCTTCTTTTTAATTGCCAATTGTTGGAGTTTGTGACGTGTATCAGGGTCCCAGGTGTACTTTTCAACTGCCAATTGGACTGTCTTCTCTTTTCATTCGTCCTTGACCTTCGCACTTAAGCAAACGAACGAACCTCTTATCACTTCCCAAGATGGAGTTGACTAGCGATCAATGCTGTGTGTGGAATGAAATGAAATTCAAGGGGAAAAAAGTAATCGTTACGAACAGCAAATTCGTAAAATAAGATGGAATTATAAATTTTCGTTTGATTTATCATACATTCATATTAACAAAGTTCGTTGAGCCGTATATATTTAATGCTGACTGAATAGCTGACCAACCAAAATCTTGAAAAAAGTCCTTATTAAGCGGAAATTCTTTTTATCCGAGTTCTTATTAAAACGGTTATACTGCAGATTTAAAAATGATAGGTCTCCGTAAGATTTCGTCAGTAGTGTTGGCGTTTCGTGGCTTTATTTCCAAACGGTTTTATACTGTAATAATTTAGTCCTTTCATCTCTGGAGTCACTGTTACTACAAAGGTGTAGTGCACCGATGATGGTGTCCTTTTAACAAGTAAAGTATCCCGTTTAACATAAGCACACCCCGAAGAAAATAAGACATGAAATAAAAAAAAAATGTGTGTGTTTAAAGTGTAACGCGCATTGCGACCTAGCTTTCACCCTTGTTACTTTGTAATAAGCACTCGCAGGATGCTCTTTCGACAAATACGCCTAGACCCTGTTCTTTAACTCTGTTACCGAAACGTTGGCAGTTATGCAACCATTCACATACTGGATTTGGACTCACTTTAGCATTAACACAATGCCTTTATTCTCATTTACTCACTCAATTAGTTTATCATCACGCCTCTAAAATTCAATATAATACACTTAGTCATTTTCAGCTAGCACATCACAGTTTTTCGTAACTACAGAAGTGCAGTGGTTTGCATGCTTGTACAGAAGTGGTTTGTTTTATAAAAGACGAAGAAAATACTAGTTCATAAAAAAAATAGCCTGTATTTGTGGCCTTGGAGTATTTTAAGGTGGTCGAGAGGAAGCATATTAATTGCTCCAACAGGAAATTGAATAGGAAATTTACAGTAATACTTGCCCATTTCCTTTCTGTTGTGTGGTCAGTTTTGCTTGTCCGGTATTAAATTTAAAATTCTTGTTTTATCTCCGTGTGAATGTAGTTTACTCCCTTAGACAATCAGTAAACTATTAGAAACCCTTCCAAACTTAAAAATTTATTAACTTAAAACATTGACGAAACCAACCGACAACCTTTGAATTCATTCCCCATGTTAGAGCTTTCTGTCCCTGCGCAGGCAATTTGCCAAGCACAAAAGACATGAATAAAGGTTTAAAATCATAGTAGTAAACACTAAATAGCAAGCACTAGTTCATTGGCCTGAGTACCACTGGATCACGTTTGTTTTGTATAGCTTTTTCAGAGAATGGATGTAGGTCCAGAAGCCAATTTTTTATTTCTTGGTACATTAAGTTCATCTCTTCTTTCCTCTTAAGCATTGCTCTTGAAGACCGTGACAACAAACTAGATGCTGTGTATGAGGAAATCGAACAGAATCTGACCCTTGTAGGTGCCACAGCGATCGAGGACAAACTGCAGGACGGTGTCCCCCAAACTATTGCCAACCTGGCTGTGGCAGGAATTAAAATCTGGGTTCTAACAGGAGACAAACAAGGTACTTGAAAATGCTACACGCAGGGTTCGTACACTGCCTTGAATTCCTTAAAAAGGCTTAAATTTCAAATCCAAAAATTCAAGGCTTAAAGCCTTGAAAATAAGCATTTTTTTTGTAAGAGCCTTGAAATGGCCTTGAATTTTGTTAGCGTACTATGTTTGATGAAATACAGTCAATTTATGTTAAATTCATAAATATATTAAAAAAATAGTTCGTCTGCCTAATGCTTATCTTCTGTTAACGATACGACGTACCTTCGTTTGTATTCACGTGTAATTGCGGTATTGGGAAGGCAACTTGTCCCCGATGGGGGCAAAATAAATAACTTTTAAATGGATGTGTATTCAATTTTAGAGTATAGGCTAGCAAAAAGAATGAATTTATTTTCAGGTAATTTTTAACAATTTGGTGTGCAAAATGGCCTTGAAATTGGCTTAGAGTTGGCCTTGAAAAGTCTTGAAAAAGCCTTGAAAATAGTTTCGTCTCTTGTGGACGAACTCTGTACACGTTTTCTTGTCTTGACTACGGCATTACTGTTGTTGCATGTTGAAAAAGGAGTTGCAATTAATTTTGACCTTGTGATCTCATTTAAAAATGTTCATAAACGAAATAACTTTATTCATTGTGTTTTTAATAACGTCTTTTCTTTGAGTAACCTGCAAGCATACATACGTAATGTTAACACTATTTAATGTGCTTTTAGTGTCACATGGTTTTGACACGGAGATAGTTTTGACATAGTTTTGAAGTCTTTACCAGTCAGCTTTGTTGTGGTTATAGTGATCGGTTTCCTAGAATTACCAGTCAATGAAGTAACAGATATGCACATTTTAATGCTCAAGTGCGATATTTGAATAATTCTTATCACTCTCGTTGGTTATGGACAATAAAAAGAAAAGGCGCTTGTGACATTGTTAAAATCCGTTCTAGAACCACACTGCAGTGGAATAAATGAAAATAATTCGTAGAACATTACAGACTTGGGGGTGGGTACCTATGGGGGGGGGCCCCCCCCCCCCCCCCCCCCCCCCTCCCTGCCACCACTGCACAGATCTGCCCTTTGGCCTACTTACAAGGTGGGGAAGATGAATAAACAAGAGCCCAGGCGAAGGTAAAGAAGGCAGCTTTAATATTAGAGCTCCCGTCCCTTTTAGCCTTTCCAAAAATTATATATGCATTTGGGGATATTGGTATACAGCAGTAATCTAGGTAACAAATACGTGAAATTCAAAAGTTTACAACACCCTCAGAAACCAGCAATCCAAACCAGGAAATGCTTGGCTGCTGGAGACAGTTTTGTATCATCAAAACACATCACACTCCAACTGTCCAAACGAGAGGCAAGAGTCCGACGAACACTTCACCACTTATAGTGCACATATATTGCATAATTGATTTTTCTATTCCTACGTTCAACTTTTTCACTCTGCGTTACAAATGTGTCTGTTACGCGAAAGTGATATCACCTTTGATTCAAATTCAGAGAATGATGTGGGAGTTTACCCCAGCAACATTTTTTTAGCATTGTGAGGTAAGCGTTTATTGGCTATGCGTGGATCCACGAGTCTTGTCGAAAGGTGATGTCAGTTTCACTCAAGACACTTTGGAACCAAGCAATTTTTCCGTTTGTTTTAGTAGTTTTGGAAGGTATAGTAAGCTTGCTGGCGTATCTAATCCATATCTGTGTTTTCTTTAATAACTACGAATATAGCCATGTAATTAAGTACGTCTCATCAAACACTGTGCAGGCTTTGCCAAATTCACGATAACCAGCTAATCTAAATTAAGAACTGTGCTTTCAGAAACTGCGATAAACATCGGTTACTCCTGCCAATTGCTGACGGACGAAATGGTCGACGTGTTCATCATCGATGGCCACGAGGAAGATGAGGTGGAGGCTCAGCTGCACAAATATCGCGAGTCCATTCGTGGGGTTGTGGGTCAAAAGCCATCTGGAACATGTAGTGTCATTACCTTTAGTGATCACCAAGAAGCGGAGAATGGTCTACTAGACGAAGCCGATAACTTCGGCGGTTTTGCTATTGTCGTCAATGGCTACAGCCTGGTAAGGGATCAGGAGAATACCGGCATGTATAATATTGTTTTGTCACCATCAGCAGTATACAAAACTTATTTTTTATTTTCCTTTTCTTTATTGTAATAGGTCCATGCTCTCCAACCATCAATGGAGACCTTATTTCTGGAAGTGGCTAGTCAATGCAAGGCAGTCATCTGCTGTCGTGTCACTCCTCTCCAAAAAGCCATGGTAGTGGATCTGGTGAAACGACACAAAAAAGCAGTAACGTTGGCGATTGGAGATGGCGCCAATGACGTTAGCATGATAAAGAGTGAGCATGTTTTAATTATTAATATTGTGCACTTTTTTCCCAGACCTTGCTATTCTTCATTAGCAATGTGAAATTATAAAGTTACAAAATTGATTTTACTGGTAGTAGCACTAAATATAAATTGTAATACTGTTGCTACCTTTTAGAGAATTGTCCTGTACCCTTCTGCTTGGATGCCTGCAGTCAACCGTTGACGATTGCAGTGATTACCAACCTCCCTTGTGCTGCACTGTACACAAATTAAAAATTATAGCATATTAAAAAAAAACTTAAACGTTAATTTGCAAGTTGCATCAGGAGGTAGTAACTCGTATAGTTGCAATGTAACATTACAAAAGGGTTACTAGCGCAAATATCGCTCATTGCTTGATCAAGGACCGCAGAAAACACAATTTACCTTCACGAAAATCGCTCTCCTCCGCCCTCAGCATGTTGTTTGCCGTCCATTTTAAGCTGCATGATCGTAACGTACGGTGGTTCGTTGGGATGCACAATACTTTTGTGAAACGGAACAAGATGGCCCCATTTGCGCGGGTGCTGTTGTAATGTGTTATCTGGTGTTTCGTGAAAGTTATGTGTGTGTAGAAAACAAGTGTTGTGTGTCCGAATGAGCCACCGTAGTAACAACACGCGTTCCCTATGACGCTGCTGAGTGTTTCTTTCCGTGGGAACGTGCTCCTCCCAAAAGAAGTAAGGTCTTTGCTCTAAGGTTGCATGGTTGTTCAATTTCGTGTACTTAACAGGCTGAACGGTTGCATACTTAACATTAATAAGATAATGAACAATGCAATAAATAAAACTGAATACTACTTAAAGTTGTTTCTCAATACCCGTTCTTAGCACTAAGAGATCTCCACCTAGGTGATTGACTGAGTAGACACAATTTTACTGGGGTTATAACCATTGTTAAGTACAGTGGAACCTCGTTATAATGATGTCCAAGGATCCTTGGAAAGTAGAATGTTTTATCAGGTTTATTGTTATAAACAATCACTTTGGCATGCATGGTTGCTTTAAGAGCATCAACAATAGCATTGTTATAATAGATTTATTGTTGTAAGAGGTATTGTTATAACGAGGTCTAACTGTACTCTGGACACCATGCTTTGATGTGCAGTCATCCATAAAATGAACCTTGGCTCATCTCCTTTAATCATATATGTGCATGGTAATTAGTGTAGAATCATATTTATTTAGTGTGCACTTTAAGCGAGAATTGCAATTTTTTTCCCTCTTTGCAGTGGCCCACATTGGTGTGGGCATCAGTGGCCAAGAGGGTATGCAAGCTGTCCTTTCTAGTGATTTTTCCATTGCCCAATTTCGCTTCCTCGAGCGCCTGCTCCTAGTTCACGGGCGATGGTCCTACTTACGAATGTGCACATTTTTGCGCTATTTCTTTTATAAGAATTTTGCCTTCACCCTCTGCCACTTCTGGTTTGCCTTCTTCTGTGGTTTTTCGGCGCAGGTGAGTAATAAATGCAAACGTTGTAGTCTTCGTGTTAAACGTTTGCTTGACATACTGATTGAATATATGACATTTGACTGAGATGGATGCTGCTAGCCAAACTGATCCGATACCTCCAGTGCCTATAGAGCGTCCTTGGTGATTATCAAGGCTCGGCCAAAGACGATATTGCCATTGCCATCGGCTAGCGGCACCAATATCGGGTTTTGCAATATTTTCGCCAAAAATTTACCAAGACACCATTTGGACCGTTTTTTTCGAGAAATTTCCAGTGGTACTAGTTTCAGTGGACTAGCTTCAGTCCTTAAGTTACTTAACAAAAACAGGTTTCAAAAAACATGTTATTCCAAGAAGCTTGCTCATAGAGCTTGGCATTATGAAGTTTTCATCAAATTTTATTTTCTGTATTAAGGAGCATAAAGGAATATATTAAGCAACTGATTTCTGTATGTAGAAGAATTAATAACTTTATTGGGAGTAAATGCATTGAAACATTGGTATCAGCTTGGTGAAAGTTGGTATATTTTCCATTATTTTACGTAGCCAGATTTAAAATTAAAATTTCTTTGCAGACCCTCTACGATCCTTTCTTTATTTCCTGTTACAATGTGTTCTACACCTCTCTCCCAGTGCTGGCGCTGGGAGTGTTTGATCAGGTACACTAAACAAACTGGAAGTGCTATTATTTTCTAAATAAAATTTTTAAAAATACGTTAAACCAGTGTTCTTTGTTTTATCTAGGATGCTGATGACCGCAGCTCGTTGCGGTTTCCCAAATTATACACGCCTGGTCACACCAACCTGCTCTTTAACAAGAAAGAGTTTCTTAAAAGCGTCGCCCACGGCGTCATCACGTCCTTTATTCTTTTCTTTATTCCTTACGGGGCCTTCAGAGATGCGTTTACACCAGATGGTCACGATATGTCGGATCATCAAGTGTTCGGGACTGTTGTTTCTTCCATCCTTGTCGTCGTCGTGACAGCACAGGTAAGTGTTAATAAAATGAGTTTGACGTTTAGTAATTTATGTTGACATGGCATGAGAAAATTGTTAAAACTGAGACGATCACAAGATGTAAATGGTAAGGATCTACCAAACTGACAATGCCAATTTTATGTTGATAAGTACCGTATTATCTTGTATGTAAGACACAACCAGAAAACCTTGTCAACATAAAAAGAAAAAAAAAATTGCGTACAAGCCACACATTTTCTGTAAAATAAAATCCAAAACCGATTCTTTTAAAGTTCATTGCGACAAGAAATTCGACAACAGCTGTGCACAATTTCAAAGTTAAGATAAACCAGTATCTAGCGAATTATAAACTGCTTGCAGGGGACATCTTGTCTTCATCAGTCACGCTCAAAAGTGAAGGGTCCTTGTATGTACATCTTAGTAGACATTTTTCCGGGCAACAGATTTGTCAGGCCGATGTTCCATTGTTGAGAGAGCCGCTCGCAAAAGTCATCGCTTCATCAGGAATTAAATATTCGGGTTGACAATAAGTACCGAACGCATGGTGACGTATCTGATTCAAATCATCAAATGTTCGATTTGTTGCCTGGAAAAATGTGATGTAAAACAAGGAGGACCCTTTATTTTTGTACATGCCTGATGAAGATTGAAAAATTCACTACATACTGGTTGTATCTTAATTTTGAAATTGTGCGAAGCTGTTACTGAATTTCTTGACATTTTCTGTGCAAATGTTGTATTAATTAATTGACAGAGAAGCCCTTTCTGGCATAACTTTTAATACCTAGGGGCGTACTGACCAGAAATTAAAAAAAAAAATCAAGTTGTAAACTTGGTGAAAAAATTTAGTGAAAACTAATTCAGCAAAAATTAGTGTTACATAACACTTTATCATACTCCCCCTTCCCTCCCTCTTACTTTTGCGATTGCCTATTAGTAGTAACACGATCTAAAATATGGTAACGGAACATACTTATGCGGTCTATGCGTCTAACGATTTTGTTACTCGTTTCTTCGTGTTTTGTATTTAGGGTGGGCACATGGACGAGGGCCGAAGCCCCAATAAATATAATTGAATTGAATTTATATGCAAATGCAATAATGACCTGAAAACGTTTTCGCTGGCAACAGGTGATTTACTTGTTTGTGTAGTTAAACACAGCTGTGTTTAAAATGACATTATCCAGAATTTATCACGCTTTCAAACAAAATCAAAAAAAAAAAAAATCCACGGGAAAAAATCCACAGAAAGAAAATTCAAAGAAAACAATGCAAAGGATTTCTTTTTTGTTATTTCTTTTCATTTTTTCTTTTCGTGAAGCTTCCTTACAAAAAAATCAAATGAAAGCCACTTCGGCTTGATAGGTGAAATGCCACGAAATAATGTGAAAACTAATATTTTGGTACCTGATTTTTACTCACATGATACATGATGACCAAATTAATTTGCAAGGTGACTCAACCGTCAAATAAAATAGAGAACCATGCAAAAACTTTAAATCCATTATTCTGAAAAGAGAACTTGCGAATTGTAGGGAAAAAATGGAAGAGGTTGTAAAACATGGGAAGATGTCCTTCCTGGTAACCATTATGGAAGCACTACAGCAGTGCAACGTCACGTATTTCCCCAAAATACACACACTGTTGTTTGCACTGTTGTTTTACCATTCCAGTAACAGCTGTAACAGCCGAATGCAGTTTTTCTGTGTTTAATAGTTTAAATCCTATTTTAGCTCTACCATGACCAATGAACGTCAGACTGGCCTTGTTCTCCTAAATGTTCAGAGATATTCCTGCAAATGTAAATGCTGTTATTAATAAGTTTGAATGCAGAGGTAGTTTAGATTTTATCTTGTAGCTAGCTGAAACACCATCAAAAATGACAGGTCCTAGTATTAACAGATTGAAGTAAGGTATATTGAAGGTCATAAGTAAATAAAGGAAATTAATTTACCTACATATTCCTTGTAGGGCTTACTAAACAATTTTGAGGTTTGCCTTGGATTGTTGGGGGGGGGGGGGGGGTTGTGGAGAGGGACAAACATTGTAAAAAAAAAACCAGTCAAATGCTCGAAAACACTGCCTTTTAACAGCCCGAAATGGCATTAAGATGACAAAAATGCTGGAGCTTCCGGAGCTCCGTCCCGGACCATGCTAGGGGAGGTTACAGTGCTCCCCCAGACCCCCTAGCTGAACCATCACCCTCCCCACAGCTTCATTCTGGATTCGCCACTGGTGCAGTGATGACTTAATTAGTAGTGCAAAACTAATTTGAGCGTATAGGCTTGTATAGCAGTCCAGTAAATGGTGAAAGGCCTCACAAATCTGTGGTGATATCCGAGTATTACAATTACGATTTATCGCGATTTATTTCTCCCCAACGTACCGTTAGGTAAGGCCTAAGGCCATGCAAAAAAAATTGTTTGATTTACGGGCGAGGTTGCTAATTAAAGCACTAGGCAACCAAGCATTTTATTATATTTAACTGACCACATGTCTTTGACAAATACCTAGCTCAAAGCTGAAAGTATACTGTCAGCCTAAAGGAGTATAAAATTCTGCTAATAAGTTATTTATGTCCTCTAGTATTACAAATATTTTATTTTTTGCCAGATAATTTCTTAGTGGTTTGAGCTAGAGGTTTAAAATTTGCACCATTGAAAGCTCGTTTCGAGCCAGTTAAAATGGTATATTGGAATGTCAAAAACGGTCAAAATTTGGCGAAAATATGATTTTTAGTGGATGGACCAAGAAAGATAAAAAATTTTGACCCGCGATGATTAAGGCACCCGCACGCGCCTGTAAACCAAACAAATAACTTTGCATGGCCTAAATTTTCAATATTAGTTTTAATGCAGCATTTAATTATTTTTTTTCCACTTGCCAATGGTTCAAACTAATGTACAAGTTAATGGCTCATGTCATTTGGAAGAATGAAACTTACAAATTTATTTATTTTATGGATTTGAGTGCTTCAATGTGTGTTTGATGGTTGCTTTGGACACTGTTGTTTAATGCCCAGTTGGTTTGATATTGAATCTACGAATTTGCTGTAAAATCATTTTCAATTGTTATTAATCGCCCACTTATGCCACACCATTCTTTAAACTGTACACAATTAATTTCTAATTTTCATTCAAAGCCTTTCATATTTTTGTTATAGATTGCATTGGACACTGCATATTGGACATCTTTCAACCATGTGGTGGTTTGGGGCAGTGTCATCTTCTACTTCGTCTCGGCATTCTTTATCAATAGCAACTTTATAAGAGCCAAATATGTTGGGTCTTTGCGAATGACAATGCGTTCTGCCCAATATTGGTTTACAATGTTTGTGACTGTGGCCATTCTAATGCTGCCTGTCCTCGCCATTCGTTTCTATTTTGTGGACGTCCATCCGACACTCTCCGATCGTGTGCGGCTCAAGCAGCGTGTGTCACGGTTACGGTCCCGCTCCTCGGAGGCTGTGCTGCGGACTCCAAGTATCCGCCGCAGCCGCCGTTCCATCCGATCCGGTTACGCCTTTGCTCATCAAGAGGGCTTTGGCCGCCTTATCACCTCAGGCAAAATTATGCGCAAATGGAAGCCTGATGGTTCATCCACCCCATCCAACGAACGCAGTGTTGCTCGTGCTGTCACCATTGTTGCGCCGCCTTCTGCTGTTGAAATTTGAAAGAACAACTCTTTTCTTGCCCATTCCCACCATGATGCCTCAAGCATATCAAAATGAACAACCTCGTAAAAGGGGGATGTAGTCTCCCAAGATATCCCTCCCCAGGCTGAAATGACAAGCATTCATTGGTTTACCGAATGCGCTCGCCGCTGACTGATAAAATCACAATTATGCACCTTAGAAAATTAAAAGCCGACGACTCCCTTAAGAAGAAACGAGTGGCAGTCAAAATTTTATTTTTGATAATCCAGATTCCAGGTCCAGAGCACGTAGCATGGATGTCCCATTGGGCATTTTCACACGTACCTAACGTTGACGTGCTACCATATAATTTTTACAAGCGTGGTGCACAGGAATGATTGGTTTCAGTTGGAAGCCATTTATAAATAGCTATGTAAGTGCTGCACACAGTTCTGTGTGCTTGTACATATGTGTGTATGTAAATGTGTAAATGCGCATGATTGATTTAGTCCTTGGCTTCTCCTTAATGGGTAGCGAAATTCGTGCCTGTTTAAATTGTATATGAGCCGACTAAAAACTAAACTAAGGAATGACGAATTCTACTAACATGTTAAACCAAACTACATACTGCAAGTAAATGTGCAATAATGTGTTAGTGTCTTACATCCGCGTCAGGTTCATATGGAAGAATTGCTGTTTACTATTTCCGATGTGCCCCTCTTGTGATAGTGTCGCGTTTCCCACTATTTCCCCGTATATTTTTTTTGTTCGTTACATATCAAATTGGAGGAATTACCAGGTTGTGCACAGTGTGGTTTCTGTCGTGAACGCTAACTTTCGTAGAATCTTGGTGTGTTAGGTGTTCCAGGAATAAGTTGGCATGACGGCAGTAGTTGGACATTATTTCTTATAATGAAAAAAATATATATATACATTAAAAAAAAAAAATGAGGGACAGGAAAAAGCACAAAAACAGAATATAACAGTTTAATCTGCCGAAAGGCTGATGCTAAGTAACTTTAGCATTTTGTATTGGTAAATCGGAACACATGTGTTGATTAAAGTAAGTTGATCAGTGTCTTAATAATTAAGGTTCGAGGTAAAGAAAAGTTAATAGCACAACAAATTTACCATTTAGGTTTCAGAACCGGCTTCGTGACTTGCTAGTTAGTACATTTTCTGATGCGTCGACGAAACCGTTGATGTAAGATTTGCTAAGAAACTTTTTCCTATTTAGTTAACAGATAAATTATAAAAAAATGTATGTGTATATAATACGGGTTACATTTATTAGAGTAAGATTCTTTTCTGCGTTGGAAAAATTACAAATATTTTACCAGTGTCGCCTTTTGAAAAGGCTGAAGGAGGAGGTAGTACCAAAATAAACAATCATGTCACTTGAAAAAATATTTCAGTAATTTTAAAATGTTAGAATAAGAAATAATGCCCCCTTTGTGTAATTCTGGGTCGTAGGCATAACCATTTGTTAATTTTCTTTAAAAAAAATTGTACTGTATTCAACATCGAAAAAAATCTATCATCGTTGTGTAAAAATCTACGTACATAATTACATCTCATTTATTTAGATTAGTTTTGTGTTTAGGGAAACAGCATTGGTGTTTAAAATCCATATCTGCACTGTTTTAATTTATCAGAAATAATTGTGTACTTAAAAATGGGTTGTGTGTGCCTTACATTGAACGTTCTGTGCTCTGCCTTAACATTTTCCCATTTGCCCCCACCCCCCTTGAAAGGATGAACAGACGGATGAGGGATTTTTGCAACTGTTTACGTCAGTGAAGCTAATTTTCTACTAGTAACTAGAAAGAGTTCAGTAACGGTTGTCACTGCCAATATTAAGCCATGAGGGTAAAACCAGATTGGTGGCCTTTTTACAAGAATCGATCACCGAGCTATTTGTTATGCCATCGACCTAATGCTAAGTTAGACACCATTGTAATAATAAATCAGGAAGGAAAAAATCAGATTTAGTCAAGTTTTGGGGTAGAGCTTATTTGTTGTTAAGCTTATTTAATGGGTTGCAAGAGTTTAGATTGTTTGTCTTTAAAATGTTTTATGGTATTTGGGGAAGTTTCTACACTTCTTGTTAATTGTAGTTCCTCTGGTGTTCATTATTAAGTTTTTGTTGCTTTTTTTTGTCACATGTTGATCAACGTTAAAGTAATTGAAGGAATTTGAATTTTCATTCTTGGTGATGTAATATCACGTAAATGCAATTTTGTCTCGAAGGTAGGCTTTGTAAAGTGTCTCGACATGCTTTAATGTAAAGGTAACAAATAACTAAGTAAATTAAACTATGTGATTACATGATTTTTTTGCAAAATCAAAGCCGTACTGTGGTTACTTTTTCAACTTATGCCCCACACGGCAGAAACTTCCAGCATGTAGGAATATGGCTTTCTTTCTGCAAGATTTGTCTACATTATGATGACAGTAAAACGGAAGAGAAGGAATTGATGCCACAATGGGTTGGCAACAATAAGGTTGACGACAATCAAACAAGACACATTAATTAAAAACGATGAGCTACGCATTTTTTAAATTAACATCTATTAGTCTTGCAATCAATAAATTTTCTATTCAAATCTTGTCCTATCCTTGAAATATGGAAATTAGCTTACATAGGTAGTTAGCTATCACCAGGCAGGTACATTATACAGGGTTGGCCAGAAGGGCAATGAAGCGTTTCATGTTACATAGGCGAACGGCGAGGCCAGCTAACTGACCTTAACGCAGGGATAGGCCATACTAGGGTTTTCAACTCAATACTGATGCCGTAGTATTCAAAGTATCGATATCACAATATTTCTCGATGCCGATACTTTTTTTAATACTGATAGTTCGCGAATTAAAGGAACTTAGTGGATCGTAACCGATGAAGTAGGCTACTTAACAGGAAAAGTGGGTACTGGGTATAGTCAAGTCTTCACAACTTTGATACTTTTCGATGCTATCGAAAATTCGATACCCAATTTTAAATTTCGATACCAACATCTGTACAGTATTGCATATCCCTGCCTTAACGCAAATTTTCAGTTCGTCATGATGTTAACTTCTTAAATATGCAAATATGCTTCGTAGAACCCAGTGTAAATTAGAAACCTGTAGGCATTGACAAGCCCTTGCCATTGGGAAAAACGCAACGAAATTTGGTATGTTAGTTTGGAAATTAAGGAAATTCTGTTTTGCTGACACCAGGGCACATACTCTTATTAAAGACGCAAAGTGTCATTACAGAAGGGTTACTAGCACAAATAGCCCTCATCGATTGACCAAGGACTGTAGAAGCACAGACATGGCATTGAAAACATATCATAAGCTGGCCCACATTGGAGTTCAAAGATGCCAGTAGATAAACGTTGCGCTGTCGCAAAGTGCCAAAATAATTTGTGGTATTTTTACAAACCGCACACAGCAATGAAAGCTAACACTATTTGCTCAACCCCACCACATCCAGGCGTTATGTACTTTTGAGAACCACTGGATTTTATTTCACACTTACTGTTTGGTAGGAAAGCCACTCGATCAGCTAAACCAAATGATGCTTGTAATTTCCTAAATTAAAGTACCCAATTTCAATCATTTTTTTTTTGTCCATGGCCATGCCTTGCAATGTCTACACGTTTCTGATTTAGACTAGGGTTCTACGAAGCATGGTTAAAAAGTTAGCATCATGATGACCTTGCAGGGCTCAACACATTGTTAGTGGGGCTCCCCGTTTTCGCTTGTATACTGTTCAATTGCCTTAGTATTAACCATTCGTGATTGCCAGGGGTGGCCCTTTCTTTCTGCCCCGCCTTGTATATACTATGCTTTACCCTACCGTAGTTCTTAAGACACGCAAACAGATTATCTTCATGAAAGTATTAATTCAATCAAAAACTTAG
Organism: Lithobius niger; assembly: GCA_023313725.1. Classification (NCBI taxonomy): domain Eukaryota; kingdom Metazoa; phylum Arthropoda; class Chilopoda; order Lithobiomorpha; family Lithobiidae; genus Lithobius; species Lithobius niger. The sequence continues at coordinate 31,859 of JAHWFP010116560.1, read as the reverse complement.
TTTCTTACTATCCTAAACACTTTCCGTCAGTATGTGCAAAAATCGCTAATTCATTGTGAAAATTGGCAAAAGCCTGTTACAGTGGTAGCTACAAGACATTACAGAAGTAAAGTTAACCCTAATTCAACTTTCGTTTAACACATTTACCACAACAAGGACGAAAAACACCAGTTCCGTTTTTGATCCACTTGAATTTTCGGTGAATAATTCAACCATTGACCTTCATCAGAAGAATCCTCCACAAACCACACGAAAAGTCATTACTCCATGTCTTCTTTGAGTTTAAACAACGTGCTGTTAGTTCAACCACGAATATAGATCAGTGGTTGAACCAGCAGCGCATTGTTTAAACTCGGAGAAGACATGGAGTAATGACTTTTCGTGTGTTTTGTGGAGTGTTCTTCTGATGAAGGTGAACGGTTAAATCATTCACCGAAAATTCAAATGGATCAAAAACGGAACTGGTGTTTTTCGTCCTCATTGTGGTAATTGTGTAAAACCGAGAGTGAAATTAGGGTGATCTTTACTTCTGTAATGCTAATTTATGCCCGAAATTTATTTAAACCTTTAAATACCATTTTAAATCTTTTTAGATTAGTTTACCTAATCACCCGCTAGAAGTGCTGCGCTCATACTCCATAATAACATGAGCCGAGCCAAGCCTCGATTTGGTCATATCGCTTCGGTCAGTGTCGCAAGTAACAACCTGCAATTTGACACCTAATTGCAGAAAATACAACTTTGATGAAGTAAGATGGAAAGTTTATGATCTATACGAGACAACTTGTTGCGAACTTTTTATTGACATGGAAACAATCCGGTTAGCACAATTCCCAACGTGCACGTATAACCTCCCTTGACTTTTCAACTCCGATTGCTGATACTACTCCAAAATTATCCTTTGACATATGATGTAATGAGTGTTGTTTTGTCTGTTCTGGAGGTTTTTCTTTTGGGAGGAAATGATCGCTCAGGCCTCACTCCCTGTTGTTTTAACGAAAGACGAACGCTGCTCTGTCGGCACGTGAATCTTCGCCTTCCAGAGATTCCTGCAACTTTCAATTCGTCGTGTCGGAAGTGCGAAAATCTTCATGGAACACATCGATTTGACTATGATGACAAAAGAATTCTCATCGGATTTTGACATTAAATTAAGGAGTTCATGAAAAAATGTTTCCTTTTGCCGGAAAATTTAGTCCCGTACGATCGAAAGCAGGTTCGCTTCCGATATCGCCATCTCTTGACACAAAGTCAAAGCTTCCCTGCTCCAGCATGGCCAGTAAACTATCCAGCCTGCACTACAAAAATATTAGGGGGGTAGACAAAATGGCCGCCACAATTGGCCCATCGCATCGGTGAACTTTTGATCGGAGAGTCGCGACATCTATTGGCAGCTAGTGGCCGTTTTCAAAATATAACTTTGATCTTGCGTAATAATTTAAATAGTCTTAATGAGGGCAGAGCAAGCAAGATGAGCCAAGAGAAAGCTTCACTCAGTGACACTGAAGGAAGAAGTACGGTGGATGACACCGAAGGAGACACAGTCACAGGATAAGAAAATCCCGCTACACGCAAATTGGTATTCAAAGTCTGCACACGTGAAGATGAAGATTCGTGGGATTTTGGTGCCAAATGCATCTTCGATGTTGTCTCAGAAGATGTGGTGAAAAAGGGAGAGGAACTGGTTCTCCTTGGCCAGCTCCTACAGGTCCACAAACTACAGCGCCATCGGCCAGTGAGGCCGAAGGTCCCCTTGGACATCCGAATCTTGTTCAAAACGGCTTGCATATTCGAGAAGGGGGGAAATGCGTATGCAAAAATCCCGCGCCACATAATACTCAGTACCGAGATACCGTAGTTCGTCGGCCAGCGTATTCAGCTTCCCCGCAATGTGTCTCGGTAGAAGTATCACATTGTGGATGGAACAAAGGTTGAACAGCGATGAAACCTCTTCCATCAAATTTGGGAATGCATTCTTCCTCCCATCCTGACGTAGGCGACCTCTGTGTTGGTGTCTGTCATCATTGCCACCATTTTCCTTACCAGAATATACAACTACAGGCGAACCACAAGGGTTACAGCACGGAGCTCTAGGGTGTTGATAAAAAAGAAGCTGTTCCACCACTGACCAGAGGCCTGATGCTACTCGAGCACCTAGATGAGCACCCCATCCAGTAAGAGACATGTCTCTGAACAAGAGAAAATTCAGACCCTGATGCCGGACTAGAACACCCTCTTGAAAGTTCTCTGCCGAAGCCCAACAGCTGACAGCCTGACGAGGAATATTGTCCAACATAACCACATCATCGGCCGCTCAGGAATTGTGTGGGAAACATTCCTCCTTCCAAAGACGAACCAAATGCATAGGCCTGGTTCTCCAATTCCCAAGACGAACCAACGTGGCACAGGAATCCAAATGACCTCTGACAGACGTGAGATCCCATGCATAAACAGACTAGAGTTATAGAAGTCCGCTGAGGGAGGAAACCAACTCTACTATCCTCTCTGGTGAAGGCCGAACAAGGAAACTGCGAAGATGGAACTCAGAACTCAGAAAAACGAAGAAATGGGATGGCAGTAGCCTTGACTTTGGGTTATTCACCCCCAGGCCTAGATCGGTAAAGAGATGATGCAACAGTTCCTACTGAAGATGAACCGGGTCCAGCAGCAGCCAGTTGTCCAGATATGCATGGGCTTGAATCCAGCTGCTATGGATGTAGCCGAGGACTGGACGCAGAAAGACGTAAATACCCGCTGGGCTGTCGTAGCCTAAATGGAAACACTTCGAAATCGTAAAGGTGTGACCTCCTGATGTGACGAAAAACCGATGGTGCGGCACAAATACTTTGGTTGACGTTCATCATAAAATAACTGACAGTCAAAAAACGTCGAAGTCATTAGCAAACTTTAGCACAACAATGGATGTGAGCAGCGCCAACAAGGCTAGCAAACTCAAGGCCACTGTGAAGTGGAGGGAAGTTTGAATGCCAAAAGACCGTTGAAGAGAAGAATGTGAAAGATTGAAGGTCTCTTTGGCCGTAGCTTGAAGAAGCAAACTAGAAAGGTTGCTGAATATTCGCAAGGTTTGCGAGTTTTTGCAAGATTTGGCTGATGTTGGACAAAACGTTATTTTATGACTCCTGACATGAACTGAAACAGGTGAAAAACCGACGGGTGAAGCGGGACGTGAAGGTATGCGTCTTCCAAGTCAAATAACACTTACTTCCCCTTGCTGAATAGACTCCCAAATGGATTGTAAGATCTCCATCTTAAAGTGAATCTTTGGCAAAAAAACGTAGAGGCTTTGCAGGTTGATAACCAACTGAGAACCACCGTTCCTTTGGAATCACATGTGCTGGATTGTGCAGCTCGGGGGTGTTTGTTAGGGAAAGATGAATCGTTCCCATGGACAGAAGCTTTTACACTTTTGATTGCAGAGTTTGGTTTGGAGCAACACTGTAAATGTAGGGCAAAGGATCGACAGACAGTGCAGGGCAAGAATCGAAAAGAGGGACATAACCGTTTTGCAACGGAAAGGACGTACACATCCGATATGATCTTCTCTCAAGCAGATCCCAAAGCTCACCACTCCCCCACCCCGATGAATGGAAGCAGGTATGTTGTCTTCGTCAAGGACAGGGCGCCGTGAATCCTTGCCCCCGCCCCCGGAAGTTACCTCTTCTTTTCCGAAAACACCGTCCCTCAGGACCTCATGAGTCCTACATCGTGAGCTTCCTGCGCACTCTTGTTCCCAGCAGGCAACTGCCGCTTCTGCTGCTGGGCACCACTGTGCACCTCAAATGTGCTCATGCAATGAGACCGAACAACTGCAAAATTTTCATTAGCTGGAGCCCTCCGAAATGGACCCATTTCATACTTCAACAGGGCGTGCAGTGAAGCCTACATTTCACATCACTTCGATCGGGAATTTGAATTCGGCAGCCATTGTGGCCCCCTAGAAGTGATGTGAAATGTAGGATCCAGCAAAATCTTGAATTTCTCGCCGGACGAAAACAAGCAGACTGTTGTACACCGAACAATTGAACATACGATTTGTCAAAAAATTTCGGACACAGTTAGATATCCCGATTTTGAAAAATGACCGTTTCTAGTGCGAATTGCTCAGTCTGAATTTATTTTAAATCTTGATACACCAATTTTTTTCTAAAGTAAATCACTTTAAATACCAATGATACGGACAATTTACTGTGGTTTTCGTTCGTATTCATCTACGTTTCGTTACGCAATACCAAAAGTGTTCCAGTTTCTTCAAACCAGCTAATTGTCGATGGGCTATACTGGCAATCTTCCTCAGGCTTGGGTCATGAGACACACGCACAACATTCACCAACTTCCACAACGATCATGAAGATTCAAAACCTCCCCCCATTCTCTGTTTCATAGTCGGCCTTGTATCAAATTCCCTGGTTGCTGCTGCTGTCATAGGGAAAAAATTCGTCCACTTCGTCTCCAGTAATTCACTCAGTTCTGGGGCTACTATTTTATTAATTTGCTTGTATGCAGGGTCTTGGATGTTCATAAGCTTTACTGTTTTCTCCTGGCAGTGCTGAATTGCAATTGCCCCAAGGGCAGAGGTGTTCCTCTTTAGCATCAATCTTGCTCCCTTCCAGCCAATCTTGTGCCTCGTTCTCATCTGGATGGCTATTGGGCTCTTCTTGTCTCTTTTAGAGGTGGCTTTCGCGTGCTGATTGACCCTTTTGCTAATCTCACCGACGTAGCCAAGAGGGGAGTTGCTACGCTGTACCCAATAGACTCATTGCTGTAGTGAACAGTTTTCACTGTCATAGATCTATTTTTCATCTTCTTCATCACTCTAAGCCAGAACAGGACGGAAGAAAGGCTATAGTTCCAAAACAAGTGGAACACCAATACCAGACCAGAAGGAAGACGACATATGAGAGAGAGTAGGAAATGGTAGACGGGAAAATGAAAATGATAGGAGTGAAGAGGAAAGCGTAGATCAAACTGATGAAGAAGACGAAAAACAAATTTACGACGATGGAAAACTGCCCAGTACATCAAGGGCAGTCAATTGGGTAGTGTTTAGTGACTGCCCTCTTGGTTACATCGGTGAAACGCAAAATTAGCAAAAGGCTCAATGATCATACGAAAGCCACCTGTAAAAGAGACAAGAGAAGCGCAATAGCCATCCACAGACAGAACGATTGACTGGGAGGGAATACGAGTGATGCTAAAATTAAAGAGGCACACCTCTGCACCTTGGAGGCAATTGCAATTCGACACTGCCAGTAGAAAACAGTGAAGCTTATGAACGTCCAAGACCCTGCATACAAGCAAATTAATAAAATAGTAACCCCGCAGCTCAGTGGGAAAACTGTAAACGAAATGCGAAATTTTTTACCCTATGACAGCAGCTGCATTAACACACACGGAGAATGACAGCAACTGTGAAACGTAGAAGGGGGGGGGGGGGATTTAAATCTTCACGTTCGTTGTGGAAGTTGGTGGACTGTTTGTGCGTGTACGTCTCATGGCCCAAGCCTAAGGAAGATTCCCAGTATAGACCATCAGAAATTAGCTGATTTGATTGAAGATACTGCAACACTTTTGATACTGCGTAATGAAACTTAAGTGAATATAAAGTAAATCCATACATGGAGCAGAAAATCCAAAAGATAAAATAACATTTGCTTAGTTTTGGTGGTACAGTAATCGTACTTGGTCACGGTACATCACTATTCAAAAACAAACAAAAAGTGGCTTATACAATCTTTAAATGAAGACTTCTCAGAAGTCTAACAACGTAACCGGTTATTCTAAGCGCCCAGCATCGCGTACTAACCGGAAGTCTACAACGGAAGTCGCCGGCAATTGACGACACGCCGCATCGGCAGAAGCAGACAACGATTTGGGCATTGTAAACACTACCAGCCCGCCTGACACTGACAGTAGTAATGTGGCTTTAGAGCATATGAACGAAACTTGTACACACAATGCTTCTATTAGAGAAGTAGGCAATAAAGAGCACTCACAAGTCATGGAAATGCAGAAAAGTATTTTTAGTGCAGATGACCAGTTAAACGCCAATCGTCGTACTTCCTCCACGTCTGCTCCGAGCATCCACATTCAATCTTCTCACGGAAACCAGGCATTTAGCCCTAACCTGGGCCCGCAGCATCCACATTCACAGGATTCTGAATCCCACCCCATTCAGGTGATTGCCAACCGGCCAGGAAAATATGGTCACCAGCGTACCCATGGGTGTGGGTACTACAGTGAGGCCGATAGTGACTGGAGCATACAGAGAGGCCTGAACGAAGATTGCCTCGCTTCAACAAGACAGTCTAGGAATGACGATCGATTCTCACAACCTAGTGGAATTCAGCATGAGGATAACAAAGGTTGGTCAACAGCATTTGGCACAAAACGAAATAGGCCACCACGCCACAGTAGGGCAGTGTGGGGATCTGCACAACAGTCTAACTTTGGGATGTCAGCTCGTCCTAGACAGTTCACCTTTTTTGTAGACAATTGCTCTTTAGACATCGAACCTAAAACTGTTACTGATCAAGTTGCCACTATGCTGGACATAGGTAAACATTTAATTCAATGTGTACTTCTGCCCAATCGTGGACAAAACAACAGACGTACCAATGCTTTTAGAGTATTGATTCCTATGATATTTCGTGACACTGTTCTTGATGGCGAAAAGTGGCCCTTGGACATGGAAGTTAGGCCTTGTTTCTGGCGCAAGCAAGCGGATATGAGGGAAAACACGGCTTATAATTCAACTAGTTAAAAGTCATAACCTGGAACCGTGCAGGAGTGAAAAGTGCCAAGACCGAAGTAGCTAAATTATGTAGTCAGGCAGACATTGTGCTGTTGCATGAAACTTGGCAGTGTGATTATGAGTTGGACTACTTGAACGGTATTCACAAAGATTTCCATGCGGTGGCCACTTCACCGGTCAACACTTCTACTGCCATCCATCGTGGGCGACCTTAAGGTGGCACTGCCATACTGTGGCGGAAGTCCCTATGCTCTATAGCCGCCCTACCATCCATTCTTTTAACAGCTGTAGGGTTTTAGGGCTGTACTTTCAAGTCTCCGAGAGCGTGCGTCTGGGCATTGCCTCAATCTATGCACCTAGTCATAAGCACATCAACGAAACCTACGAAGAGCTGTTGTTGGTTCTCAGTGAAATCGATGTGTTTGTACAGGCAGTGAACAGTGATTTGATTCTGGTCGCTGGTGACTATAATGCTGATCTTAGGAGAGCATGTCACTAGACAGAGTTGGTTGCCGAGGGGGTTGTAGGGTTGGGACTGACCTTCCTTGATAGTGTGCTGCCGGCCGACACCTGCACTTTCATTAGCCACTCACAGGACGTCAAGTCTTGGATTGATCACATCAGTGGGAATACGCGGATTGCGGATGCTATGCTCGAGCTTTGGGTTGATGAAAGAACATTAGGCTCTGACGACCTTCCATTGGGTATCGTCTTGGGCTTTCCTACCGCTGCTATGACTGCTGATACCCAGTTGACAATCGTGGGTACCCCTCAGGTGTATCGCAGGAAAGTTTGGTGGAAAGACTCTACAACTGAGCAGAGTAGAACGTACGCTGAACATGTTTCCAATGCGCTTATGCTTTTTGAAGCGTCAGAAGGTTTGACCTGTAGAGATATTAAATGCGATCTCCACACCCACCAAAGGATATCGATAGGGAGGCAGCCCTTCTTGTTGCTGTCCTTACCGAGGCAGCTCGTCTAAAGTTACCTTGTCGCTCTCGCACCACTGGTGCACGCTGCGTACCTGGCTGGAATGACCAGTCAAAGAACACTACGCAGCCCATCAGCAGACTCATTCCATGTGGGTTCAAGATGGTACGCCTGGGACTGGGGCCAGCTACGAAGCGCGCCATGATACAAAACGGACCTTCAAGAATGCTTTGTGCTGGTGCCGCCAGAATGATCGTGCCTTGCGGGGGGCAGCAGTGCATGATTCATTACGTTCTAGGGATAATGTCGCTTTTTGGGCTGCGGTCCGCCATACGGGACGTGCTACTAGGCCAAAGGTTGACACGGTTGATGGGGCGCAAGGCCCTAGTGCTGTCTGCAATATGTGGAAGCGCAGGTTCACTGATATTTTCACCGAGACCGCTCAGGAGGAATCTGTCAACGGTGATAAAGAAACTGATGCCTGCAACAAGTGGGAACCCCGCATTATTCCTGAAATTAGTCCTGCCGAGATTGTTCACCTGCTGCTTGGCATGAAGAGGGACAAGGCTGCTGGCCTACAAGGGTTGAATGGTGAACATCTCCGCTTCGCTGGGCACTTGGCTCATAGCTTTATTGCCCTGATCTTTTCAGCCTCCTTTGCCCATGCTTAATGTCCCGAGCCTGCCACTAGGACCACTTTAACTCCCATACGGAAGAAGACGACTGCGGACCCCACTACGAGTGATAGTTACCGTGGTATCGCGCTTATGAGTCCGATCGCTAAACTTCTGGACCTGGTTATCTGGAGTCGCCTTAAAGCCCAGACGTCCACTTGCGATGTCCAATTCGGCTTTAAAAGGAAGCACTCCACATCGATGGCCATGTATGCAGTGAAAGAAAACATTCGGAGATACCGTAGAGCTGGTTCTCAGGTGTATGCCTGCTTCGTAGATGTGACCAAGGCCTTCGATAAGGTGGCACATAGCTCTGTGTTTCAAGCTCTTCGACAGAGAGATCTTCCATCTTATATTACCGACTTATCGCTAATTGCTATAAAAGGCAAGCCATTCAGGTGAGCTGGGAAAGACACCTTTCTGACTCCTTTACGGCTACATGTGGAGTGCGACAAGGAAGTCCCCTATCTCCTTTCCTCTTCTGTCTGGTCCTCCATGGAGCTATATCCAGCATTTCTAAATTGGCCACTGGTTGCAGGGTAAATGGTGTTGCTGTCAACATTACGACATCGTCCTGCTGGCCCCAAGCAGACAGGCACTTCAGTTTCTGCTGGATACGCTGGTGTACTTGACTCAGGACAAGGGACTGACCTTTAATGCCAACAAATCGGTTGGAATGGTGTTTGGCGGGGGCGAGGTGTTCACGGCCCCCCTGCTAATGAGTAACCACACACTTTCGTGGGTGACTAGCTTCCGCTATCTTGGCGTGGAGCTTGCAGCCGACCTTTCGGACGATGGCCACCTAAGAAAGGTCCGGAGAGAATTCTGTAGGGCGGCCAACACCGGGCGGCCAACACTTTCAGTTTTGCTTCTGAAGAATGCAAAGTACAGCTTCTGAAAACCCGTGCAACTGGCCTGTACGGCATGCGTACTTGTCCCAACTACCGAAAAGCAACTGCGAAGGAACTTGCCATTGTCTACCATGGAGCTACCAAGAGAGTTCAGTACTTACCTCAACAAAGTCATAATCATCAAGCTTGCCGGGAAGGCAAGATGTTCACGCTCGACCTCTCGGTTTTTTTTTGAAGCAGGCTAACATTTGGGGAGCTATTCTTGCATCTGGCAACAGGCTGGTGAAGGCGTGTAGGGTGGCCCCAAAAGTTGGGGTAGGGACTTGGAGGCACGGTTGCTAATGGTCTGCTTGCACTTGGTGGTTGGCGTGAGTTGAGGTCACCAGCCGACCTGAGGTCTCTGCGGCAGCGTGCCCACGATCATGTCCAGGGGATGGCTGCCCTAATTTCCCTGCCCCGGGGCTTTGGTTGTCCTTCTCATCCCTATATTTAGATTCTGTTGTCAGTTATGTATTTGTTTTTTATTCTAAGTTTGTACCTTGTGTACAGTAAATACATAAATAAATAAATAATAATTAATTAAATGAAGATGGTGAAGCAAAAAATGTTTATCCTTAATATTGTTGACATCCGGACCAAAAGTTATTATCAGATAGCTTTAACACAATTATTCTAAAGAAATATTGAGCGGCGCCTCATCCGTAGTTTTGCTGGAAACAAACACTCCACACATTACCGCCCTACTGGCCCATAATCCAGAACTACTCCTGTGAAACATCATTTATGGATCGCAGTGGAGAGTCCAAAGTTGCTCGCAAATTATATACACATGCTACTCAAAAGAAAAACAAAGTGTCAATTATGATTAATTTAAAATTTACTTTTTTTAACTTAAAATGCAAAATGCCATAATTCATAAGTATTTGTCAGGTCGCCTACAAATAAATAAGTTCTTTGCACACCTTCAGCACTTTGCATGATTTCGTGTTCTTCGTTGTTAGATGCAAGCACTCCCACACATTTACACTAAAACGGGTAAAAAAAAATTAGGTTAGGACATGCAAAGTTAATTGTTTGGTTTACAGGCGCATGCGGTTGCCTTAATTTATCCCGGATCAAAATCTTTTATCTGAATCTTGGTTAGCCTATAAAAAAAATATATTTGTGCCAAATGTTGACATTCCAATATACCATTATAATGGGCTCGACACGAGCTTTTCAATAGTGCAAATTATAATCCTCTAGCTCAATCCACTAGGAAGTTATTAAGCAAAAACTGAAAAACACACTGGATGTTAGACGACAAATAAAATTAGGAAAATATATGTATATTTGCTGCATACTTTTCAGCGTTAAGCTAGGTACATGTCAAAGACATGTGGACATTTAAATAAAATAAAAAATAAAATAAAATGCCTGATTGCCTGTGCTTCAATTTGCAACCTCGCCCGTACGCCAAACAATTTCTTTTGCACGACCTATACCACGAGCCAGGGCTGTTTGCCGGGATGTCATCATGAGTCAGCCACTGACGAACGAGAACAGCGGCTCTTCGGACATCTGAGTGGACAAGCCTAGTCACGTGATGCGTGCGTCACGGTAAACAGCCGTGGCGCGTGGTATAATGAGTCTCAATTCCTTGGTTTACTCCTTCCTTTTTTTGGCAAGTGAATCTCATTCTTCATTGACGGTCACGACGGATGACTTTGAGGTAGCACTCCATTACAATGGGAAGACAGTCTTAAGGCAATAGGAACTTCCATCTCGATAGCTTCTGGCTCGTACTTCCTGAGTTTTTTATCAACTTTGCTGCGATCCAAATTCCCAGGGCAGCATTGTGGCGCCAAAATGGTCCACAAGTATGTCGCAATGCACAGCCAACTGGATACCATTTTAACCCAGACGGCAGCTTCATTCTTGTCAAATGTTGAAAGACTAGCATTTTTTGGCCTGAAATAAGCAATAGTATTCTTCAATGATTATGGTGAATTTGTTTCTTCTCCACAAGTAGAGGGTGATAACAAAAAAATTGGAACGAGACTCGACAAGCACAAAACCGGACTTTCAGCAAGCTAAGAAGCAGAAACTACTGCCAGTCCAGAAAATGTAACGCACAATCTGGTGAGATTCCTGTAATCTGAAATTGTGCGTTAAATTTTCTGGACTGACATTTTTATTGATATGAGCTTTCAGAGTAAAAACCACTACAGTATTTTTAATGAGAAACTACTGCTTGTTAGTCCTCCATTTCACTGAATGTTAGACACCTAAATGTAGGCCTATTAAGTTACGGCAGTTGATCACTTGAAATCAAGCTGCTCTCACACACAGAGATCTGTAGACAGACTGTTTCGCCTTCATTTGGGCTCGTCAGTAGAGAATACTCTGTGGAGCAAAGGCACCTTGCTGATGACTCTTTAACAAGCACAAAACTGAACTGGTTTGTTCACAAAACTAAACTACTTCTTGTTTTGGGCTCTATTCTAGCATCAGTAAGGTATCTTTGCTTTCAGCCACAGTGTTCTCTGCTGATGAGCCCAAATAAGGGTGACGCAGTCTATTTATAGAGATCTCTGTGGGTGAGAACCGCTTGATTTCAAGTGATTAACAAGGTTCATATAAGCTGCCAAGCCATTACTATTACATCTTTTTCGTAATTTGACCTTGGTAAGAGACGTAGCATGCCAAAAAATTATGCAAAATGGAAATAGTCGGCAACTGTCATGAAATAGTTGCCACTTCAGTAACGTTTCGTATAAGCATACGTGAACTATAATACGTTCCGTCAATAATGGAAGAACATGATGTAATGTTCATGCATAATGTTTTCCATCAAATAGATCTTAACTTGGTTCACGTATCATTGGTTATCTTGATGCAATTTTATTTCTCTCCTTCTCTGGGAGACCTAGCATCTTTGCTAGCTTCAGTCTTGCGAATCTCAGTAATGTATAGGCACGCACACAACTGTTGAAAACAATATTAAGTATTTCAGGGCGAACTTCAGCGCTATCCGTAATTTGCTTTCCCCTAACGCCATCCACCTGCAAGTGTACAATCCAAAGTGAACCATTCCCATTACACGTAAGTAGTAAGGGGAAGAAAGAAGTGTGGAGATTGGTACACGAGTAAACCACGTTAAACTCAAAAAAATACAATCGCTCACATCAGCAAAGTTAACATAATACGTATTTTTTTTGTCAATGGGCAATATTCAAATGGAATAAGTCCTATTCGAACATGCTATTAAAGAACGAATATTCAAATATTCACCCCACCCCTGATGAACCAGAAACTTTTTCTTTACAAATGTCAGCGGCGGAATAAAACAAAGATTGAACCTAGACATTCAGAACATGACACTAACATCTAAATCATTAAACAGAACCCTGTATGGTTTCTACCTGAACCAGTTGGTCAACTGCATCATTAAGTACATGGCTGCTAATGAGTATATGATGTGGAAAAATGCATAGCTGTACACAACACCTTCAGCCTCGTTGCGAATGACACTTTGCCCTCGCCCCTCTTCTACTCGCTGCAAATCTGTGTGGAAAAATGAAATTGGTGTCAAACTCTTTCATACGTATTTCAAGACAAAAGTCATTCAAAGAGAAACTGGGTTTTCAGGTTTATTATTATTATACAAAATGTAAAGAAATTAAAATGCAAAAGGAATATAAATAAATTACCACCCGCCACAGTGGCTAGATACTGCAAAGAAGGCCAGTGTGCGGACGAATAAAAAAATCATGTGTCATTATGTGACAGAAAATCAAACCCTACTCTTCCGATAACATGTCAACTGTTCCAACAGCTGCGCTACCACTTCACTATCCAGACTGTCATAAACTGGCCTATTTCCAGGCTTTGATCTGCATTGTGGCTCCCGATGGCGTCAGTACTTGTGACTGAAGTTAAAGCTTATAAGGCCAGTTTGTGGAAATCTGGATAGTGTAGTGGTAGCTCAGCAGATTAGAGTAGTTGTCACATTATCGGAAGTCCCAGCCACATGATGCCATGTAAATTTTATCGTCTAGATCAGAGCTTTTCAACTTTTTTTGGCCAGAGGTACCTTTCGATTGTTTCGCGGACCCAATGTCACCCCTGGCCCAAAGTTGAAGAGCTTTTTTCTTCAAGCAAAAGGATGTTGCTCTCTCAAGGCACATGCCACTGCATATACCCAACCAAACACATAATTCTTTATTACTTAATTGTTTAGACCTTTACCGGAGATAGAGCTACATGGCTATCAGCACCAGCAAACGAGCCTCGCTACTGCACGCGATTGCCGTTAAGGATGACGACTTGCACTTTTGCAGGATTTTTTTTGTCACAATTCGCTCTGCCTCAAGGCACCCTTTAACCACCTTCGCGGCACACAAGGGTTCCCCGGCACACTGGTTGAAAAGCACTGGTCTAGATGGCTACACATCGATCTTCACTGCAGTCATTGGAAACTATGACGGGTAAGGCTCGGCCGATACCAACTTTGACCGATCCGATCCGATACCGATACTTCAGTGCATTACTTCCAGTAAAGTTAATGTTTCTTCCATATTGAGAAACAAAATTTGATGAAAAATTCTGAATCTCAAAGCTCTATGAGCAAGCATCTTACAGTAAAGTGCGTTTTTTAGAACCTGTTTTTGGTTTTTGTTAAATAATTTGAGAACGTCTGAAGCTATCGCTCTGAAATTAGCACCATTAGAAAGCTCTCGAAAAAACAGTTAAAATGGAGCATTGGAACATCAAAAACGGACAATTTTTGGCGAAGATATCGCAAAAATCGACATTTGACCAAAACAGTTAGCCGATACCAATCCGAAGCGATACCGCCAGTCAACTTTTCCGCAATGAGTAAACAAGTTATTTAAAGTTGATTTCGTTAAATGTATAAAGCTTTTAGCTAATTTTTTTCTGAAAAACCACTAGAAAAGGGATAAACGTCAATTTCTTAAATGTATGAAGCTTTTAGTCAATTTCTAGCAAAAAAATTAAAGGGGGTGGGAGGGATTCAGAATCGTTTTTAATATTTCAGGGGGTTGGCCTTAGATTCGCCAGGGCTGTTAAACTAAGCTAAGGCATTAGCAGTGCCCATCATCTAAAGATATCCAGTTTCAAGCATATGGGGAATAACAATAATTACGATCCACATCACTAGTCTGCTGTGTAGGTGAAAAGCCTCCTAATAATTAAAATATAGGAGTTTTGTGGGCTCAACAAATATTATGCAGAATTATTTTAATCCACAAAATTGATTAGATTTTAAATGAAACATGTATATAGTACTTTTAACCCTTTAAGGGATGCACATTTTTATTACTTTTAAAGTTGCTGGATTCAAACCGTCATTCACTTGGTTCCCGGGGGCCCCCTCACAAGGTTTGCGATGAGAGAAGGGACCTACCGTAAACGCTCGAGTAAGAGCCCATCTTCGAATAAACGCCCACCACCCACTTTTTCACTCAAGTCTGAACTAGGCTAACATCCGATTAAACGCCCATCCCTTTAATTTTCACTTGGCTGTGGTCGGGAAAACCCCCACTCACTGCTGACCTACTTTTGCCAAAGACTTGACTCTTCCAATCCACACTTTTCCCCACCCACTCCTCCAATAATAGACTAGTCTGAATCCCCCAAGCTAAGCTAACCCAAGGTGACTCAATCACCACGTGACCCCCCCTTCCTTACTTCCTTATGACTGATTGTCATTTCGTTAAAATATTGCACCATAATGGCACAGAAAAAAAATTCTTATACTGTAGAATTTAAAATTGAAGCAGTGTCTTGGCTGCGGGAAAATGGAAGGAATATTACGGCTGCAGCAAAGAAGTATGGTGTGGATCGTAAACGTGTACGGGAATGGGACACCAATTATGACAAATTTTTAGTTCATAACTTCGGAAAAGAAAAAAAGAAACGAAAACTTCACGTTGGAAGGAAGCCATTGTCTGAAGAATTGGATCAAGCCGTATACGATTTTTTGTATGAAGAAAGAAGTGATGGCAGAGCAGTGTCAAATGAACTACTCAAATCAAAAGCTAGAGAAATAGCAGCACAACTTCGTATCAGGGATTTTAAAGGTTCAGATGGGTGGCTACAACGCTGGAAAAATCGTTATAACATCTCTCTTCGACGCTCAACGAATGCAGCACAAAAAGTGCCGGCCGATTACAACGAAAAATTGACAGCGTTCAGGCTTGCAATACGCGAACTCCGCAAGAAACACGACTACACAGATTATAACATTGGCAATATGGACCAAACGATGGTTCGGTAAGTCGCACAAATATTATAATTAATTTAGTATCTAGCGTTATTTAATATTACGGAACCGGTTTTTATTTGATAACTTCTTCCGTAAAAGGTTTGACAGTGTGCCCAACTCTACAAATGAAAAGCGTGGGGCAACGACGGTTCGTGTAGCCACTACAAACGCACAAAAAAAAGGCTGCACGGTAGCATTGTGTGCAAGGGCAAATGGGGAAAAGATGCCAGCATTTATTTATTTCAAAGGTAAGTGTACTAGCTTCCATCGAAGTTATGTCTTTCTAACGGGAAACTCATTTTCACGATGCTTGTTTAGGCTTACTACTCCCGTACTCACTTGTTGCTTGCGTCGAATTCTTGGCGGTAGCAATCGATAAACATGACCGCTTTTTTTTCATTCTTACCGTAGAACGGGGCGGTGTATTAGGCGATCGTGTAAAGCGTGGCTTAATAATTCCACAAAACGTCAGGATTGATGCAACACTTAATGGTTGGATGACCAGGGAAAAGGTTCACAGCTGGGCAAGAAGAGTTTGGGGGCCAAATTCGGACGATGTACGGCGGCTACTTATTCTCGACCAGTATCGCCCGCACATGACTGACGACACCATTGCCGAATTAAAAACATTAGATACGGACGTGATTCACGTGCCAGCCGGTAATTGTTTTTTTTTTTTTTTGGCATTATTAATTTTCTGTTGCTTATTAAAACGTGCACACGCGCTAATAACTTTTATTTTTATTATTCACGTATTTTGTAGGGTGCACATCAATTGTTCAACCAATGGATGTGTCCGTAAACAAACCGTTCAAAGATAAATTACGCAGCCTTTGGGTGGAATGGAGACGTACGACGACACGAAATGCAAGGGGGAATTTTGTTCAACCAAACAGACAAAACTTAATCAACTGGGTATCAATTGCTTGGGAATCGATCACGGCGGAATCGATCGTGCTATCGTTTAAACGATGTGGTATCTCATCAGCAACTGACGGAAGCGAAGAACATTTACTAAGCAACAAAGTGCCTGCAAATCCACCGGACAAAAACACCACAGATCCACCCGGAATTTCCTTTGACGATGAAGAAGAATTTGATGATGATGATATTGACGACAATAATTTCTTGGGTTGGGATGGTGATGGGGTGTCCTTGTATGGTGATGAGGACGACGTTTAGGCCTATTACGTGTGTACTGCAGTAGCCTGTGGGGCTGGCTGAAGCCTTGTAATTTTTTAATAAATAAGTACGTTTTTCCCCTTCGATCAAACGCCCACTAGGTTATTTTTTTCAGTTTTCAGCATAGGCCCTCGCCCGATTAAACGCCCATCCTCCTTTTAACAATGGATTGCCAACTTTAGGGGGGTGGGCGCTTACACGAGCGTTTACGGTACTTTTTACCCTTTAAAGGTTTAATTGTGACAGCATAATCATTCCTTTAAGCTTTCAACTATTAATGTTCGTAAAACATTTTCCCTGCGGGGCATCCATCCTTGCCTCCGATAGGTCACTCCCTGTGTAACGGTTGAGCACCACGGCGCACCAAACGTACACATCGTCACAGTGGTTGAACTGGAGCCTCGCGCGTAGAGGCTAGGAGCAGTAAAGAGTCAAGCGATAGCTGCGACTGCGTGCACAGGTGCACAAAAGCTTGCTAACTCAATGTGTTAATTGAAGAGTATATGATGTAACACCCAACCGTGAGTGATTATTGAGGACTGTGTAATGATGCTAACAGTAATTTGGCACCCAACTACAGCAAATCCACACCAATGCAACCGATCTGTCACTTGGCGGATGTTGTCAAGTGTGGTCCGTGACAGTATACCCACAACCATGCACAAAGTATGGCAGACTTTTGAGATACTGACAACAATCTCCAGCACGCTTCTCACTAGGACTTGCTACCCTCGGTTACATACACAAGTGAGTGACCTTGTATTATACCACCCACTGTAGCAGCTGTAATACTGCTTTTATCGTGGTTTTACAATCGTTTACACAGTAAAACTGTACTTTACCCAGACTGTGAAACTAGTGACATGTTTTCTTCCTTTGTGCATCTTAATTCTTAATCCTATTTTGCACTCGTAGAGCCTAAACCGTGAAGCTTCCTACTGGGAAAGCTTCAAGTGCAAATATCTATTACATAGACAATGTTGTAAAATTAAAACAAGGTCTCAACCGTTAATTTTTCTGCGTCACACTAAGATAACTGTTGCTAAATATTTAACTTTTTATGTACCTATATGTTAGTCCACGCTAGTGCTAGCAGTTTCCGTGTAATTTGCTAAACGTTTAAACGACCTAATTAAACGTTCGGTTAACCGAAAACCGTGAAAAATCTAACGTTAGTAACACCGACGCAACAAACTAAGAAAAAAAAATGTCAACATAAAATTCAATAACTACATTTTACTAATTTATTTAAAAAAAATTAAGCAACACGAATCACACGTTATGTAAACAAATCGTATTTATTCTGAAATAAAACAAATGTTAAACAATAGCCTAAATTTAAAAAAATTAAATAAGCAGGAATTGCGGGAAATCCTCACACATTTGTGATTGTTTTACGATCTCGGATCAAACTGCACGCTTCGGAATTTAGCTTTGTTAACCGTCCAGTGGTTAGTTGTTTTGAACAATTTGTAGACAATTGTTTAAAAAAAAGTTTTAATTGTTTAATTGCCTTACGTGGTGATATTTCATCCATTCTTCAGTGTCCTGCTACGTTTCCGGTGAGCACGGGTAAAACCCATCGCGACTTAAGCCTAACCGAAGCTGGTTTCGATTTCACTACCAAATCCGGAAGTGCAGGCTTTACAGCAGCTGACAAAGTTGGATGCAGCGAAAGCAGCTAATATTCTGGTAGTTTTAACGTTAACTACCAAATAAAGTCACAAAATAACGTTTGTTGAATTAAAACTTTGTGCTGTTGTGACGTAAATAATTAGATTCGGTTAATCGTTTAGCAATATAGAAAAACGTATACACGTAAATTTTCGTTTAAACGTTTAAACGGATAACCGTTATAGCACTAGTCCACGCTACTTAATTTCTCATGCAATTCAACATGGGGATAAGCAGTAACTATTTCAAATTAAATTAATGCTAAACATCTTACTTGGGGCCATCGGAAAACACCATTCGCAAGCACTGGACTGAAACAAAAATTGACGATGCACAGTTACGGGACTGAATGTAATAGAAATATGTAAAATGACTTCACTGGTTGAGAAAGAAAAGTAATAGGATAAAAAAAGATTCACTTACTTTAGGAGTTGGTATGTCTATCCCAAGACGATAAGATCTGCGTGCAGTGGTTATGCTTTAAAGGAAAATATAATCAGTTACAGTTAGGAAAAAAAAAGTTAAAACCCAAAAGAGGAATTGCTTGTAATTAAGGCTGTACCGATCAGCATTTTTTCTGCCGAACAAATTCCGATCCGATCAGCTACAACTTGATTGGTGTACCGATCCGATTTACCCGAACCGATCGCCTCAGATTTTTAACAATTTTTTTTCTGGCTTACACAAACTTGTAGGCTAACAAATTTGTAGGCAAATGAAAACATTAGAATACATTTTTTTTTTACCAAAATAAAAGTAAAAATGTGTCCGTTATTAACCTTAGCCTACACAATGTAAAACATGTAGGCCTAGCCTAAATTAAAACAAAAGGTAACAAACATGCGGAGAAACAGAATTTATTTATTGTGAAGGGCCTGGCAAAAATCGAAAATCTGCAGGTTTTTGTTCGCCGAACCGATTTTTGCCGATCAGCCCAAAATCTGCCAAAATCTGTTCGGTACAGCCTTAGTAATTATACAACATTTTGTGGTCAAATAAAAAATTTAATTAAAAAGCACATTATTAACTAAAACTAAAAACTGTAAAATGCTGTACGCCAAAATTAAATAAATTACAAACCAAATATTAACCTTGAATAAATGACTGTACAAAACATGATGAAAATGCCAATGTAAGGGATGATCCATTCGCTGGTGTCGAGAGGATGTTTTTTCGGTTTACAATATGCTTCTTGGTCTCCCAAAGATGTCCAGTTGTAAAGTGGGGTAGGATTTGGCACTGTTGCATTCCCATTAACACCTACACATCCAAACGAAACAAGTTAAAGTAAAATGTACGCAAAGATACTCACACAAGGGGTGTACGATATTATGCAATTTTGATAATGATACTTTCTTGGTATCGGTAGTAATTTCGAAAATCAAAAGCTGGTATCAAATTCCGTATCGAAAAAATATCAAAATTACCGAAAAAGAATTGTTGGTTTTGAAAAACTTTAGTAACAAAAGAGTATCGAAGAGGTCTTGGAACAGAAAATTAATTTATGAGCTTTTGACATAGATCTCTGCCTGGTATCGTTAAGCCTCTGGTTAAGCAGTCTGGCCCGTTTTCAATGGGCCACCTACCTAGTGACACTAAGTTTTTGAAAATTGAAGATAGAGTGTCCACGTTTACAAGCGTAAGTATAAGCACAAGTTCATCAGAATTTTTTTGAGAGTAGTTTGCTTCAAACTAGGCATAAAATCCTAACAAGAACGCTGATTACTTGAGCAAAATGCATTCCAGATGATTCTTGTGTTTGTGGATGCCAGCCACGACTTTATTATAATTCAGTTAATTTAGATTATCGTTATAGTGCTCCTTGAACCATGAGACACCATCTTGAGCTAAACGGTGCGTTCAATTGGAATCTCAGTGCAAGTAATTTATCTGGGAAGCAAAGATCTTGAAGCATGCAACAGTGTTGTTGAGATGCTTATGCATTTGGGCAGCAAAAATCTCAAGCATGAATGCTTGTCTTGGCTAGTACATAAATCTGGAAAGCGAAAATCCTATGTAAAAAACCGCAGGTCTAATTCAGAATTAAGAAATATTTACCACTTTTCTTACTACCAAATTGGAGGATATGAAAGAGTAACTAATTTATTTTAAACTTTATTAATTTTTTTTAAATTTGGAAAGCAAAATAATAGATGCACCGAGTTCTGCATCAATTGGCGACTTGGCAATGATGTTTACTTTGTTTACAGTTTTACCCTATTTAAAAAAGAAGTTTACCTGGCGAATGCGGCTGACTTGCCAATGCTGACCAAGTCAGGTACAAGACGTACAATGAGATAAAAGATGCCTGGAGAAGGCCGGCTCGTGCATCTCCTGTATCTAGTGATAAAGAAAATATCAAGTATAAGTATAGAAAAAACGAATCATGATACTTTGATTGTTTAGCAACAATTCAAACCGACAATATGCCCAAATTCAAAGAAAAACAAATACATCAGTATTCAGCAAAGTACAGCAGCAGCACGGGAAGGTGAATTAAAAAAAAATACTTAAGCCATAAATCAGCCGCAATTTAGCCGAACACAGTGCTGGCTGAAATTAGTCGAAAATATTTTCAGCTGGACGAAAATTAGCCGAATTAATCGATAAGCCGCAGAATGCTGAAAAAAAATCCGGCTTATGGGTCTACCAATAGCAATGGGTTTTCTTCTACACTTTCATTGCTTCAATTCTCGATTCCGTTTCCTTCCCAGCCAACAAACAATCCAATAACAGATTTGTGAAATATTTCAATAATATTTTCCTCCTAAAGTGACATCTGGCATGCAGAGATTGATCAGTAATTAGTAAGGTTGCACCGATACCGACAATGGATCGAATTGGTTGCCGATATTAGCGGTATCGTTATCAGATCGGTAAGTATCACAGAAATGTCGATAATTCTGGAACTGTTCAAGATTACGACAGGGGGTTCACAGCGTTTTGCTCAGGAAATCACAGAGTTTCTTCCTAGCTATGCTTTAACTATTAGTTACTATTTTAAAAGTTTTTATTTTAATAATTATTAGACCTTTGCAAAAAAACTAACCGTTGATGAAATATTGGGGATAATATTTTGGCTATTGGTATCGGTGTAGCCTTCGTAAGTATAGGTAACTGTTTTGTCAAAATAGGTAAAAATGCCAGTCCCACTGCCAAAAGTACATCAAAAACAATTTCTGATTGCCACTTATCATTGTTTAAAATACAAACAGACAATTGTTCTTCCTGCAGCTGATTCTATTGCGCTCAAATGATGAACAACGTCAGTACTGTTGAACAACGGTACTCAATCAATAATGGCAATGGAACTAATCAGATTAGCAAATAGCAGCATCGTTGCAACCCTGTTCAACATTTACTGCAGCATTTCCCACCCGGAGAGGCGCGCCTCCCTTGGGAGGCACATAGCAACTGCAGGGAAGGCGTGAGCCACCGCCGGCACCGTACTATAAAGTTCAGTTGTATTTTTTTTTTTTAACTGTGCATCGCAAAAGAAGTTAAAGGTACATTCCTCCTGGGATGGCTTTCCTGCATGGTCGGCTTTGCAACATTACTTCCGACGCATATGTAAATGTTGCAAAGGCATTCATTTTCCTATTTTCCCCTCGTGAGAAAGGTTGCTACATTCCTTTAACCTGTGTAAATGTTGCAAAAGCTATTTCACGAAGGATGCTCGAACATAGTGAGAAGGTATGTCCTTTTAAATGCAAGAGGAAGGCGCAATTCTGATTTTTATATATCTATAGAATTTTTTTGTGCAGTCTACAGACATTTTAACCCAAGTTATGCAGACAATTTTTTTTCCAGCTGGCAACACGGCCTCATCACAGTGATCGTCACAATCTAACCAGTATCATTCATCACCAAAAATATATATATATACAGCATTGGGGGGGAGGGATGGGGGGTCACTAGGGGTGGCACAATATAAATTTTTTGTCCCAATAAAACTTTTAAAATTATCGTGATAATCGACAATATCTCGATAAAACAAATTTTGAGGCTGGAATAACGATTTTAATTTTGCCACAATGAAGCCCACAGTGCAACACTCAGTCACGAATGTGAATAGTGTGGCACTCGTCATTTGGTCATGAAAATGCACCTGTCATTGTCTTGTCCATTACTTTCTCACCATGTAGATAAACAATTTATTTGGTAGTTGTGCTGCTACTTACTGCTTAAATATTATTTACATTAAACTAACTGTTCAATTAGCTACAGTGGCTAGCAACAGCATTGCACACTTGGTTGGAGAGCCCTTGTAATTCCACAAGCAACGCCGCAAATTGCTTGTTTCTAGCTATTACGGTTTCTAAGATATAAGAGTTTAAGCATCGGGGTTTGCACGATAATTCGATACATCAGAAAAAGTGCGATAAAATAATCAACAAAATTTTTTATCATGATATTATCGATTATCGTGCCACTCCTAGGGGTCACCACTGCATGCTACTCCCGATGGGGAGGAACACTGTAGAAAAAGTTGGGAACCACTGACTTACTGTAATTCCCACAAGTAGTTTCAGACTGACCAGGTCGGCTACTTGGCGATCACTAAGGGGCCTAGGGAATGGTTATGGAAGGAAATGGCAAAAGAAAGTCACCACACTACACGCAACGCAGTTGTCTCATTTATTGAATCAGACTACAGAGAGCAGCAAATATGCTTCTTTTCGCTGCCAATTTAAGTGCATTCTTCGTGTTCTTGTATTTCAGTAAGAAGGGTAAAAAAAAGTAGCACTACCAATTATAACTGAGTTCAAAGTTTTTTGTTGTTGTTTGCATTGATTTGTTCTTCTAACATAAACATATAAAAAAAATAATTGTGTCTGGATTTGTGATTTAATTAAAGCCCCCCCCCCCCCCCATGCTTGCTTGCTAACAACCAGAAGGGTGACCTTTCAGAAAGGGAGGGCTTTTCAGGATAAACGCAGAGGGCCCTCAAGGGGGCCAGTCCGATACTGCCTACGAGTAAAAATAATTTATCCTTTACCCCTGGCAATCAAACATGGCATTAAACCATAAAATGTGCTTACATTTCTCCACGAACGGCATGACAGACATGAGCGATGAAACTAGACACAAGACGATGTTGATGCTAATGAAAAACTTGTTAATGGTGCAGCCATCGGGAGTGGTGAAATGAATATAAAGTAGGATGGATCCGGCCGCAAAGATAGTGTAAAGGATCATAGCGCAAAGAACCATAGCTACAAAGAAACAACACAAAATTAAGTTAGCATAAAAAAGGGAAGCGTCGTATTGCTGATTTGATGTTAAAGCATAGTACACTAAAAAGCTAATACCCAAAGAACATACAGTATAAGAACAGGGAGTGTGCCTAAAAACCTGGAACGAAAGCCGAGATAACAATCTGGGCTTAAATGATACTAAATATATTAAGCAGGGCTCTACAAATGAAGTCAAAAATGGTGACATAATGGCTTGTAGAGCACAATGCACACCACTGATACGGAGTATACTACAATAAAAAGAAGTGAAACCAAATTCACATTTTGTTAGTAATGTGGTTACTGTAGAATGCCGAAATGAAAAGAGTTGGTTAATTCTTGTAAGGTTGAGATACTAAGGATGCATAATTACACGTCAGACATATGGACCCTTAACCACATGACCTAAATGAGAATTGAACAACCTTTTTTTTTTTGGCAGATACCTTACCGTATTTGTGATCTCCTGGCGAAGTCTAGAAACATTTGTTTTAGTTTTTAACCGTTCACCGCCACGATTTGTCTACATGTAAATCATCCCAGACAATAATTTCCTGGTGAAAACTACAAGCACCGACATTGTCTGCATAATAAAATTGATAAAAATCACATAATGGCCTTTTTTATGTGCACATTGTTGCATTATAAATGAAAACAAATGCACCTGTTCTGTGGTAGTAAGGGTAATAAAAATTACGAAAAAAACCCTGAATAGACAAAAGTGCCACAAGAATTAAGTGAACGTCATGAAACGTTTTGGTCTCCAAGAAACATTTGGTGACGGTGAAGATGTCTCACGATGTTCGTGGCCCGTAAAGGGTTAAGAGACAATAACCATGTTAGGATGACCTGCTCTACAACCCTTGTGGCCACGGAATACTTTAACAGATTCGCAGCACTCGTTTACGCACGATTTCAAATAAATAAAAGATACCAGTTTTCGACTGTCAATTCTCTGGAGCTGTTGTTGTCTTCTTCACGCAAAAAAAAAAACAGAAATTTTACTCCACTATGTCATGTTCGATCGTCGTTACGATCGTCAGCTTTTCGAATCGGCGTTCGAGCGTAGCCTCCACCACGTGCAAGGCCGGTTTTACACCTCTCGCGCAGCTCGTCATTAAACTCGCTACGAACAGAAACTGTATTCCAGGATTGGATGGTCTCTGGATATTCATCAGTTCAACCTTCTCTTGGATGTGGCGTTGAATAGCCAGGGACTCCAGGCTCCTCAGATGCACATTTGTTTGAGTTTGACTCAAGGAGGGTTTCAGTGCCTTCCCAGTTGATGTTGTGGTGCGAATCCATGTGGTGCACTGCAATGCCGTTTGTTGTCATTATTATTCTGGTGCCAGCCATGTGCTGCTTGACACGGCAGTGAATTCCTTTGCACGAATTCTGTAGCGAGTTTAATGATGAACTGCATGAGAGGTGGAAAACCGGCCTTGCAAGTGGTGGAGGCTATGCTCGAATGCCGATTCGAAAAGCTGACGATCGTAACGATGATCGAACATGACAAAGTGAAATTTCTGTTTTTTTTTGCCTGAAGAAGACTGTTGTCTGAGCTTCAACATCTCCTGAGAATTGACAGTCGAAAATTTGCTGAAGATATTGTACTGGTATCTTTTATTTATTCGAAATTGTGCATAAACGAGTGCTGCGAAGATAATTCCCGTATTTTAAAGTAAGCGCTACGACATTTTTAGACTTTAACAACTAACAGATGGAATAGTGAAAATGTATAATACTGTGTGGCATTAAGGTGCCAGAAGTACAACATCGAAGTAATCATTTCAATCTATTATAAGATAGGTATTTGGTCCACAAATTAAATTTTCTGAAGTAAACTACTGTTTGTATAGATAAAGCTGTTCGTAGTAAAGTAAACAGGTACAATTTCAAGAAAGAAGTTATTCCAACAGGATTATGTCTAGCACATTTTTGATAGTCAGTTCACCAGAAAATCGTCGTCAACCAGACAATTGTGTCGCAAAATACTCGGCATTTGGCTCAGTTTTTAACCTTATAGTATGTTTTAGAAGTAAAAACACGTCAAGTTAAGGGGGGAAATCTGGGATTAGAACCGGAATACAATGCCGATCACAGTTGGGGAAGACAGTGCCCAGAAATGCCAGAATAGATCCCCTAGTTGCTGACGGGAGTTTGCTAAATAAACACAAAACACTACCCGTAAATTCAATTATGCAACATAATCCACCTTGCTTTGGTAATGTTCTTTACAAAAAATATGGTAGTTAGCTAGCACAATAGGGATAAAATAAATTTAGTTTTATGACAAAATAATGGGACTTACCAACATACCAGCAGTTATTGCCATTATTATCTACTTTGCTGCGCCTGTTTCAATGAAAATAAGATAATTACAAATAAATAAATATACCTTACAGAGTACCCTGCACATCATGTTTTAATTTAATCTTGTTTAAATCGTCCAGTGAGTAATTGAAAAGGTTCACAAAGGTGTTCCATTGTTGCCCTTTCCGTTCATCATATTCTTTACTTTCATCTGCACTTTCGTAATGAAACTTATGTAACTTATGGAACAAGTTGAAACTACTGTAGAACCTAGATATTACAGACTAAGTGAGACCAAGGGATGCGAATAATCAAATAGTTTGGCTAATCTAATCTACATGTAATACAAAGAAATAAGGAACTTTTATTTTAGTCTGAAAAATAACACACGAGACTCACAAAAATGCACACTCTCACAACGAAGATAGTCTACTAACTGCAAATTTTCAACTACTAACTGTAGTCGTCATCAGGCACCTGACAGGTAAGTTTGAACTCTGTTTACATTTCGTTTTTCAGTCCAATACACGGTTCGAATTCGAAACTGCAGCTGTCTGCAATATTCAGTCGATTGGTTCACCCTATCACCTGTAGGTGATACAGTGGGCAAGGGTGAACCAATCGACTGAATATAACAGACAGCGGTAGTTTCGAATTCGAACCGTGTATTGAACTGAAAAACGAAATGTAAACAGAGTTCAAACTTACCTTTAAGGTGCCTGATGACGACTACAGTTAGTAGTTGAAAATTTGCAGTTAGTAGACTATCTTCGTTGTGCAAGTGTGCGTTTTTGAGAGTCTCGTGTGACATTTTTCAATCGTTGTAGTGTTTCACAGTAAGATGAATAACGGTGTTTTTACTTTTATTTTAATAGGATACAAAAAGATTTTGTACCGAACTGCTTTCAGAAAGAGAAATAAAGTAAGCAATAGAACAAAAGTTTTATGATAAAATTTGTCAAACTTTTGATATTTTCCTTAAAACGGGAAAGCGGATAACCAAGGTGTTCGGATAATTTACGGCACTTGGTTTTATACCAAAACCCTATTTCTTAACCAAGAGACCTTACCCCTCTGCTCTTCTTTCATGTTGTCAGTTACATCCAAAGCAGATAAACTTTTCTGAACAATGCATGTCAATTTAAATTTCGATTGTAAAACGTACCACTTATCTGTCCACGAATGAGCAAAGTCCACCAACATCATTAGTTGCAGAACAATGAAAACTGCAGCTCCCATCAATGCTACGTACATCCACACTACAACAAGAATATCTTTAGTTAGATAAAACTATTAAAATATTATCTTTTAAAAAAGAGCAAAAAAGCACTGTAAATCGCCTATTAACAGCCCTGGCCCACCTCCCTAAAATGATTTAAGGTCAGAAATTGTGAAATTACCTAATTACAGAGGAGTAAGGGGAGGGGCTGTAACTAGGTTATTTCAGGATTTCAGATCGTAATTTTTCTGCTAGAAATTAACTAAAAGCTTCATACATTTAAGGAAATCACTGTTTTATCTCCTTAAATCGTGGTTTTTCTGACCAAACTTAACTAAGCTTCATACAGCAAAAAACTAATAAACTTAAATTCCCGAACAAATGATACTACAGGCATAGCATTAATGGTAGACTGAACCCAGATCACGTACGTGACGGAGTTAGGTCTCAACACACTCCCTGGAGAAGTACAATTCGAAAAACAAATTATAACTTTGTCACAACTGAACTCCCCCCCCACCTCCCTTTTTTCAACAAATTAATTTTAACAGCCAATGGGCATTTAATAGGTGATTTATGGTACAACAATGGACATCCTTCATCTGAAGTGGGGTGCAGAAAAAAATCATTTTTTTTTTTTAATTTCAGGTTTACGTCTACCTAATTACGTCATTATGTCATCCAACTATCAGCAAGTGACAACAAGGAGTGTGTTTCAGTAACTTATGTTGTACTGCACTCTTAGGGAAGCTTGAAAAGAATCTATCAGCAGAGGTCTCCAGATGCTTTGAGGTGTGCACCCCGTCGCTAGTGTCAAGACCACGGCACTCAGTTTAAATGCTAAACATTGTCAAATTAATACATTAATTATAACAAATTAGATCAAGAGACAACGAGTCATTCATAATAGTTATCTAAACAACACTCAAATAGATTGATGTTGGTGCGGCATACCATGGCTTGCTGAGGGAACATCGCACAATATAATTGCCCACCACTCCTGCCTGACCTGAGCTGTATTCTTAGTCAGCTGCAGCACCACTACATAATTTGTGAAATGTGTAAAATGAAATCACTTGCAGCGCCGAAGTTGCAGTGTTAGAGCATACGATTGTGTGTTTACGTACGCCACTATAAAATGGCCGACATGTTGAGGAACCAATTCACATAGCAGTAATTATTAAGGCTGTGCCAGTGCCACTTTCCCCGATATCGGTACCCATTCACCCGATTCCGATGCCAGTGCCGGTATTTTGGTCATGCGCAGATACAGTGCCGATGCCGATGTCAAATGATAACTTAATAGTCAACACAGAGTTGATACGTGGTGTAACATACGTAACACTTTTACAAAGAAATTGTTCGCTAAACACTTTACTGCTCAACGAGCTCATGTAAACATTTTTGTGTTAAGTGAACATTTTATACTTATAGGCCTGATCCTTTACTGACTTGCAGGATAATTTTTAGTAGTGTTGGGAACAATATGCCATTATTAATGTACGAAAATGCCGATTCTGGAAAAAACAAGCCGATTCCGGTACTTTTCCAGTACTTGTTTACCTGGTGCCAGTCCGATACCGGTACCAGTGATGCAGCCGGTCCGGGTACCAGTATTGCTATCTGCACAGCCTTAGGAAATATGCAGTTAACAGCAGACGATTGAACATGACGTAGTGATACAAACTTTTTGTTTTTGCCTGATGAAGACAAGTCATCTGAGCTCCTACATCACCAGACTACTGACTGTCAAAAATTTGCAGTAAAATTTGGCAAAGATATCTTTTTGTTTTGAAATTGTGTTTGAACTATTCTAACACATATGAACTGATTTTGCAGCAAAACAATACAACATATCTCATTATCCCAATACAAATTTTTGACCATCATGGTTTTTGGTCACCAGCAAGGGGCCTGAGAAGCTATTTTTTTTTGCTGCGTAGCAGCTATTTTTTAAACAAAATGCATAAGCCAACAGAGTCACACAAACTACATGATTCATCCCTCAATGTTGAGGACTTGATTACTTGGTTTAGAAAAGCTTCTTGACCATAAATATTTAAAAGGACATATCCACTCACTATGTTCTAGTATTCCATTCGCACATAACTTCTGCACCATTTACATAGGTTTGACTCAATGTAAAAAAAAACAGGTTCCAATAGGGCAAAAACCCCCCAAAAAATGAATGGGTTTGCAACGTTTACTCAGGAAAAACAACGTAGAAACTAGAAAGTAGCCTCTTTTAAACAATATTTTCATACGATACAACTAGGTGTTGTATAATAATGGAAATAAAAATAATCCGTTAATGTAGCTAGTTAATGTTAGTACTCACAACTTCAGCCTTCCACTGGAAGCATTTTCAGAAACAAAAATGAAAATATCACTGAACGGTATAATGCATGCAAATCTGAATAGCAATCGTCAGAGCTGTTGACCAACATACCTTGAGTAAAAACATCAACGTGAGATGTAGGGATACTAAATGCTCCTGTACACAAAGCCCCCAGCATGATAAACTTAATCAACCAGAATCTGAAACGGTAGAACACAAACGTAAATTTTTACCATTTGATGGTCGGCCAATCTGTATTGCTATTCATTACCCGTTATGTAGCCCTGCACGGCAACTTCGACTAGTGCTGATGCCGACGGTAAAAGTTGCAAATATAAGGAAAAAGACCACAAAGGCAAAAGCCACGCGATAAACCGCCATGTAGCCAACGAGAAGTTCGCAATTCTCACCAACGCTCAAAAGAACACAAGTAGAGTTGTATTGAGGAAACTAGAAAAAAAAGCTACAGTTAATGATTTACCACATAAAAACTAGATGTAGTAGGAAAGGTTGCAAAATCTTACGCCTAACTTCATTATCGGTCTACCTTTCAAAAAAAACATACACAGCAGTGCATTGAGCAATGCAAAACACAAACCACAACTTGCAACCGCAATCACACAAAAATCACCAATTTAACAAAAAGCGCAGTCAGTTTCTTAAATTTTTTAGGGAAAATCGTTCTTCTTCTTCACAAGCCTCTAAACAACATGTCAAGCATCAAACAGAATTTGAAACTCGTTCCAAAGCATAGGAAGCCACTGATCTTTACGATTTGTCTGGAGGTACTTGAACGCTGTTAACGTTCCTGCGCTCATTGAGTTTGGCCATCAGGTCTGGGTGGGCACACGAAGCAT
Organism: Lithobius niger; assembly: GCA_023313725.1. Taxonomy (NCBI): domain Eukaryota; kingdom Metazoa; phylum Arthropoda; class Chilopoda; order Lithobiomorpha; family Lithobiidae; genus Lithobius; species Lithobius niger. The sequence goes on along the minus strand of JAHWFP010116560.1, from coordinate 1,541 downwards.
TCAACCAAATTGAGTGAAAGGCCAGTTAGGTTCATAAGAGGCACTCGGTGATGAGAGAACCTCTTATGAATCTAACCAGCCCTTCATTAGACTTGGTTGAAGGCTTCATGCGCCCGGACCTTTTGGCCAAACTTGACGAGCGCTAGGACCTCAACAGCATACAAGCATCTCCAGACAAATTGTAAACATCAGTGGTTTGCTCTGCTTCGGAGCAAGTTTTGAATTTTGTTTTATGCTTCATATGCAGTGACTGTTTTTAATTTGTTATTTTGTGGCTTCTGAAGAAGAGGAACAATTTTTCCTCAAAAATTTAAGAACGGAATTGTGCTTTTTGGTTCATTGGTGATTTTGTGTGAACTTTTTCGATAATGTGTTTCTACAATCACAGTTATCGACGGTTTTTCAAGAGTGAGGACCAAACCTTACTGTAAAGCCTTTACTATCATATTTCTTTGAACGAGTACCTCGGTGCTTTATTTTCATGACTTGCAAAACGTGGCAATCATCATTTTTACAGCCGACCAAGTAAACTCACTTATTATAAAAGTTAACTACGATAAGACAAAGCTTGCCCTGTAAATCTACGAATTGTGCCTTCATTGGTACTACAAGTTTTACGTTTGGATGAGCCAAATTTGCAAGGAACTTGTTAAGTGACAAACTGCAGCATACACAAGTTCAACAACTGTTTCTAAATAGTAGTTGATACTAATTCCAGACGTCTTTTATTTTCATGTGAACTGAATCCTAGTGCTACTAGAAACCCAGCACTCTATCACGGCTTGGTGCTTTATCCAGGAAATACAGTCGAAAAACTAGAATACAAATGCATCACAATGATTAGTTAGACGCACGCTTGTTGTTTCAATTTTATCCTGTCATTAACCAATACAGATAGGCCCAAAACAGATGAATTAAGAGCAAGCAATATTGGACGTTCTTATCAATCATATAGGCTAGACAATTTTTTTTTCTGTGTATGCCTGTTATCAGGTTTACATTATACCTTATCTTGCTTACATGAACTGATAAACACCTGTCATAGAAGTTGGCTACTGCAGCAAAAGCTAGCGTGTCACAGGTATTTGGAATGTCGTCCCTTCATTTGCACTAACTGCGTTATAAGGAATCTAAATGAGGAATAATGGTTGTTGACGTAGGTCAAATGAAGTTAAATTTAAGGAGTAGTCTTACTTTGCACCAACGGCTGATATACAAGTGTATGTGTATGTGCACTGAGGCTGCCCAAGATTGGACTGGACAAACGGAAACTTGCATTACTCCGCCATAGATTGACAGCTAGGTGGAATGAAAGCTAAAAATGCCAGTACAGCTTTATTGAACCTAGAAAGTACCTTTTCAATCATGGATTGTTGGATTGATGGCATCAGCATTAAACACATGATCCCCGTTCCAAAAAGAAGAAAGAGTGTGTACATGAGCCGAGTGGAGGTGGACTCGTTGATGCGCGGGAGGCATCCGCAGCACAGGCGGCAGCTGCGATTGCCACAGCAACATGCCACCTGAAACAAAACAAAAAC
>JAHWFP010116559.1:55556-95324 GCA_023313725.1 Lithobius niger | reverse complement strand
GACCTTTTACTGACTTGAAGCCCCACCCGAGTTGCATCCTGCACACTTGTTCTCATGCCAATTTTGTAGCCGATGGTTAAGCCCCTATCAAATTTTCTATTGTGTTCTTCTTTTTCTTTGTGACGACCAAGTGTGCTCTCCACCTTTCAATTCTTATTTTCAGCCTTAAATCAAGACTTCGGAAACGCATCAATCTCTTGTTTGACTCTCATCTCTGTCCTCCATGGATTAGTCAAGATTCTTTTTCATCATCATCTTCCTGCCCTTTGCCAGTAAAAAAGAAACTGAAACACTCTTCACCAAAAACGAGGCCCAAGGGATCTTCATGACACACTCCTATGGAGACTCTTTGTTTTTGGGAAAAACTCATCACCCTTCGCATGAGATTTTAAAACCAAACACTCTTTGCGCAAGCTGAGATTGCATAAAGTCTACAGACGCTTCACCCTTACATAGATCCAAACACCCTTCGGCCTTTCATGGATCCAAAGACCCTTCGCCATTGCTGAAGCCAAGTAGAAAGTCAAAACACTCTTCGTCTTGGATTGAAGGATTTTTTGAGATTTTACTTCAGAGGTCTAGTAACCCTTTGTCTGTAGACAATTCAAAATACCCTTCATGTAAAAAAAAATCTAAAGACCTTCGCCTATTAGAAAATCGAAAGAGACTTCACCAAGGAGCAAGTTTAATGATTCTTTACCAATAGGGAAGTCAAGAGCCTCCGTCACCGAAGTCCAAAAAAACCTACGCCTTTTAAGGAATGATCTTTAAAATTCACATGCATCTTCCTCGGCTATCATTCTCACACATGGCACTGACAATCACCATTTCAGCGAAAACTAATCCTGTAAGAATTGCTGCTGAAGCAAAAATTAATCTCCATCTACTTCTTCACACATTTCGTCGAGTTGTTCAGGAAAATACCCTTCACCGGCTGTTTCCACATCTCGACAGCTTTTGATGCTCTACTGCTCCCGCTCTTCTGTGTTGTAATCCTCTGCTGATCATCCAGTACCTTACAACACCCTTAGCTCCCGTTTTACGAATGATAGAACCCTTGACCTTATTAAATTGGTGAAAAACAGGAAGAATGCAATCTCATCACGGCTTGGGTTCGAACAGAACAAATGTGTTTCTTACGCTGATGAAGATGGTAACAATGTTTCTTCGTGCATGGACCCACAGGACAGAAATTCTCAAAAATGAGAGGCTCATTAATCTCCATTGCCAGGCAGAGCTTCACCTGGCAGAGTCTTCGCCTGGTATTGGAGATCAATGAGTCTCTCATTTTTGAGAATGTGCAAGACAATTTCTGTTTACAACCACTACAACCATCGACAGATGAGACCAAAAAAAACTACTCGTAACAAGTTCCTGGGCAAGTGAGGAAATCTCCGAGACGTCACTGCACGTCAGTTGGTGACTGCCTGCTGCAACAGACAGAAGCTTGCAGCAAGATTACTGACGACCACAATTAACCTGCAGTTCTCTGTGGAACTTTGCTCCTCGGATCCACAACCCTCTTCTTCTAACAGAAGAGCTGGAATTGGTAATAAAGAAGGCTGTAAAACTTTCACAGAATGGTTAACTCTAGGATTATACAGCTTTACCAATGTAGTCCGCGAAATGGGAAATCATTTGTTTTCTTCCTAACATGGCATCAGGTCGAAAAAAGGCAGTTTGATTAACACCCTTAACATGGACTAGGCATATTGGCATTTTGCCCTGAACTTCAGTTGGCTGAAGCTTCGCCATAGAGTCTCTTTCAGAGCCAAGACGCAAGTTTCCACAGAAGCTTCTAAATCCATCACCATCCCGAATTTCGGTCCTCTTCTGGAGATAAAGAATACAAGGTTACAGTGAGTCGTGAGAGCACGAAGGTTTTAACTCGATGCCACCTCAGACACCTTGCTTAGAGAAACAGCCAGACAGAAATTATCTCCAGACAACCCCTGCTATGTTGCGTCATGAATCCTGTCTGTAATTGGTTTAGCATATGAAAACACAGAAGCAAACTCTTCTGAGAATGTGAAGAAGATAGCCTCCGATATCTCAGCACACTCAACTTCCTGGGCTGCCTACAATTCTCGACCCTTACCAGAAAGACATTTCTTTTACTGTACCGCAGTAAGGTACGCAGTATCTTGGAGTATGCGGGCCAGGCCTGGTGGGTCCACCTCGAAGAAAACCGTAATAAGTTGAAACGTGTCCAGAGACGTACCTCAAAGCTTGTCGCGGGGCTCAAGAACACCTCTTACTCAAACCGTCTTGCAGCGCTCAAGCTTCCAACTCTTGAATATCGACAAGTGAGAAGGGACCTCATTATGACAATCAAGAAACTTGCTGGCAAAGATCAAGCCTCAGTTGACTGGTTTACACTCTCCTCAAATCCGGTGACCCGCAACCACGGTGCCAAACTTTTTAAAAACCGATGTAACACCACCCTTCGTCAGCACACTTTTTCCTTTCGTGTGTTGAACACTTGGAATAAGCTTCCACCACACGTTGTCAGTACAAGCTCTGTTCTGCAATTCAAGCAGCGCCTTGACACAGTGCTCCCAAATTTTATCAGCCCCTATTGTTACAAGAACTGGTAACTTTGTGGCTCACTCGGTGCCAAAAGCATTTTGTGCTTCCTGCCGAGAATCTTTCAATTTCAATTTCAACAATGTTCCAGTAGCTGAAATCTTCCATGATGCTTTGTGGAAAAACGGGTAAACCTTTTCATCACACTGCCTTCAAAACATGTCACTCCAAGCGGCTGCTTTGTCTTCTCTCGGTTTCATCGCCATCCATCTGGAAATCCAAGGCAACCACATGGACCCCACTATAGTAATCCAGGAGGCGTTGACAGCAACTGCCCTCTATCCAGCTTGTCGAAGTCTCTGCAATGCAAGAATTTAATTGGGGAGGTATTCTGCGATAAAAACATGTGATTTCCCATTCCCTCAGCCTGATTGGGTAAATCCGTTTTCATCCTTGAATACCTACCCAATTGCCAACTCTGCCTCCCCTTTGGTACCACTTGATTTTGTGCCTTACAATGTGATGATGATTACTCTTGGCATGAACAGCACCTAGACTGCCTATACCAGGAACTTGCCGTGTATGTTAGTTGGGAGGAAGCAGGGTTTAACTGCGTAGGCATTGAAAAAAAAAAGCTATTTCGCCCTTGGGTATGGTATTCCGGGATAAAAACAAATTTCCCCATTCAGGCTCTGAAATGGGAAATCACATGTTTTTGACAACACAGTTTAAAACAACCAAAAGTTTAGCATGGTTTTGGCCTACTGCTTCTTGGAATTTGGCATTACTTATACCGGAAGTTTGAATTATTTCCTTCACCTTAGAAACAGTACACAATCAATCTTACAAAGTTTAGGACCTTTTTTCAAGTCCCGTATGTATACTGGTAGGGGGTGGGACTAGAACCGGCATCCACTTGGTTTGCAAGCCAGGACTCTTGACCACTCGACTTCTGCTGCTTACTTTGACACTTTACAATCGGCGCAAAAGTCATGTTTATTAACCCATTCAGTGCCAGAGGCATGCACCATACAAACTGGGCAAAAACTAAAGTCTCGAAAGAAGAGACCACACACAGCCGAGTGGTCGAAGCCCTGCCTCTCTGAACCAAGAAGATGCAAGATCAAATCACGTTACTGACCAATATACACAAGGGAATTTGAGTAAAGATCCCTCTAAGAGTGCATTTTGACATTGAAGGGGCTAATCTCTTAGTCATAATTTATTCAGGTATTTTTTGAATTATTTTTCCTCAGATTATAACATGGCTTCAAATGTTGCTTGTATTTTCACTGATGTGGGGCCTAGGAGGCTCTTTGACTTATGAAAGCAAGGTGAAGTTTGATCACTATATGCGAGCTGTTGTTCTGGGACAAAACCCTGATTATCCCAAACCTAGGATCTTTAAATTGAGCAAGGTAAGCCACTAACTATGAGGGGAAAAGCGTAATTGGAACTATTGTGAAATGTTCGTTAACTGCAAGTTAAAGTCCACCACTCGTGATCACTTAATTTCACAATAAAGATACACCACCAATACCTTGTAAATTTTCGACGAGCACCACCCGTCTTCTTCAGACCTTCTAAAGGGATTGTTGGACTTTGTTTACATTCTTGTACTCAACATTCCAACAATCCCTGTAGAAAAGTCTGAAGAAGCCAGGCGTTTGTTCGTTGAAAATTCGCCCAACGCAAGGTGCTGGTGTATCTTTATTGTGAAAGTGAGCGATTGTGCTGGTGCATCTTTTTTGTGAAAGTGAGCGATTATGAGTGATGAACTTGAACTTAACAGTTAAAGTGGTACTATCACTGATTGAAAGTCTGCAGAATCTAGCAACATCTAGGCTATCCAGTACTGTCTAGCATTTGCTAGCATCAAGTGAAGGAACTCGCAACGTCATTTCTTTTAACGAAACAAACAAGCCATGAGCCTCCTTAATTATTGAGTGAAAATAATTATTGAGTGAAAATTTGGTACGTCCTCGTGCACCTGGAAGCAATCTGTAACGTTAATAAATATCCCTGCTGCTAGGTTGTGCCGCAGTAATTCATAAGATATTCATTCGGTGATAGTGCCACATAGTGTCACTAAATTTAAGCTGGGTCAATAAAGTGCATTCCTGAAACATTTAACAGACACCAGTGCCTGTAAGCTGGTCATTATGCAGGTAGGTGAAGAGATTAATAACTTAAATTTACCTGCAAGATCTTGTGGGAAAAAAATTATGTGTTGCTTATGTTGGAAAAGGACAGTCAATTTATGAAGTCAGAATTGGGTTACGTAAAGGTCATATGTTAAACTGGTTAGGAGTTTCTTAAAGAACCATCATACTGTGAAACTAGGTTTTCTTTACGTTGTGTTGGTCTCTCACTGGGTTTGAGTTAAGCTGAGTGATCATGGACCCAAAAACTCTGGCACATTTTGGCTACGGAGACTTTCACCCTCTTTAGTTTAGAATGTGATGATCATGTTTGTTGAAGATGGCTCCCCAAAGTTGTAAAAGTAATAGCCTATGATTCATTTCCTTAATCGAGAGTGGCTCTGTTTTGTCAGCATTTATTTAATACAGAGCGATCTTTTTGTTGAGTTTTTAGTCTTTTCTACTACTTTTTTTGTAAAGACGAAGTGAATATTTGCAGATTTGTTGCATCTTTGTGAAGTTGGTGGTCAAATCGGTCTTGAAAGTAAGTTAGTTGCCCTAACAATGAACACTGCTGATGGTTTAGTGGCAATCTTTCCACTTATACTGTTCCTTGGGATGAGTTACATTGCTTAGGCTCAGCCACTTGAGTCAACTCCCGATGGTGTAGCTTAAGAACCAAACAGAACGTCCTCTTGGACTTGAAGACGTAAACAAAATCCAGCCAAGCAGTACGAAGACTGCCTAGAAGATTATTAGTTGGCCAGTATTACATGCAGCTGAAGGAAAGTGTGCAACACGTGCAAAAGGCTTCCATCTTTAATTGCCAAAACCTTTTAAGTCACATACAGTTGAAGGAAAGTGTGTAACACGTGCAAAAGGCTTCCATCTTTAATTGCCAAAACCTTTTAAGTCACATACAGTTGAAGGAAAGTGTGTAACACGTGCAAAAGGCTTTCATCTTTAATTGCCAAAACCTTTTAAGTCACATGCAGTTGAAGGAAAGTGTGTAACACGTGCTTCCATCTTTAATTGCCAAAACCTTTTAAGTCACAGGCGAACTTTATGATGTATAATTGGACAGCCCAACTCTCGTAGTATTAAAGTCCCTTTAGGCTGGCAAGCTAGCCAGCATCAGGCACACCTCTGTGGCTTCATGGACTGGGTTAGGCAAGAACCTTTTAACTTGGGACATCCATTGGTATAGATATTACTTTACTACACCACCTTCCAACATAGAGGGGATGGTTGCGCTTAATGGCGAAATGCGCTCGACTCGCATCCGTCTCGAGTAGACCTTTTGTCAACCAATACTGAAACACATCGGCCTAAGGCTATGCATTAGCAGCTTCTTATATAAACGCAAGCAGCTCTATTGTTCTTCGTCTTTAGCGGCAGAAACTAGTCCATATTAAACTAGTTGATGTTAAACTAGTCCATATCTAACAATCCCAGTCCTAGTCCAATATAGCATGTGAAGGGTTAGGCCAAGCTAAGAGTGGCTACATATGCGAAGCAGACAATTGAAGCTTCAGTTTTGTAGACTTGTTTTAATAGCACAGCTAGTAATATTATTGGTTAAACCAGGAGTCGATAAATGAGCCCCGCAGACAGCTTTTTTCCTGGTTAAACTTGTTCATGCTATGATATAGTGATAGCTTAAATATGTTACAGATAGTAACATGCTCCATATCCTTAGCAAAGCATTGTCTGCAAGTTGTGCTATATCTTTTTACTTTTACATGAAGACGTAATGATGCAATCAACATGAATGTGATGTATATATTATTCATTTACTTATTGACGGCGATAGCAGTTTATATATATGATTGAAGTCCTCTCTCCAGCAAAACTAAAACTATTAATTTCTCCGTTCCTATTCAATATATTTCGACCAAAGTTGGCCAGCTAGTACATAGGTATGGAAGGTATATTTATACCAACTTTTATGCAATTCTGTGCAAGAATAAAGGTACGGAGCCACACGTAAACTTGAAAACTGTTCATTTCTTGTTGTTATTGTTCTGGTTCTTGTTCTTGTGTGACACGGTTTCAGAAAAAATTGCTGCACCTACCTAAAAACTGAAACATGATCTAAACCAGAAATTGCCTTGGGCTTCAACCTCACAATGGCCACTTTTTCAAGTAGTCGAGCCACTCCGGAATTAGGGGTCCCTGAACGATCGTTTTGATTGTTTTACATTGTTTTAACCATTGTATTAGGGAACAACTAAGTACTGTTGTGCTTTAAAAATCATTTATTTAAAACGTAAAGCACAACAGCACTTAAACAGATGCAATTTTCTCAATTGTACATTTGATTACTTCAATTAAAAGTCATCAATTTTTCTCCGTGTATATTTTAACAAGTAAAGTGAAACTTCAATCATAAACCCTTTTTTTACGGCACACTTGATATTTTTGTTTGTAATTAAATCCAGTCCTTAACACATATCCAAAGTCTTCTTACTTTTATTATCACATAATTAATATTGAAGTGTAGTGTGTTGCATTATGAATTCATATAGCGAAAAATAGTTGTTGTGGACCTTTCATACAGATCATAGATCCGTAACGGTGTTAGAACTCCTTCCACGTACGATTTGTATACTTGCATTATTGCTTAGCAGAGAAAAAGACACTGATAGATTCATTGCATTGCTCTTTATCCCAGCACGGATGCCTGGAATCCGTTATTGTTTATTGTCAGGTTATTTTAATGCACATTCCCTGGTATCCTACATTTACCAGTTAATACTTCAAACGTTTGGACGAGTGGATACCAGCCCGCATTGGCATTTAACGTACCTCATGACAGTTCTAGTGAATACAGCTCATACTCAGATGATAATTAAACATTAATTAATAGTATTTTATGTAGTAAACCCATCCTGGTAATTCTGTAGCTTATAAAGCCGGGTTACCAGAATTAAAACTGTACAACTTTGCCGTTTGTGTACTTCATTGTGTGATGCCTTTTTTGTGCTCTCGGGTAGTGACCATTCAGACACGACACATTCTGGAATCTGGTGGTTTATCATTTACAGGCTTTGCTGTTTCCTGAACGCGGAACTTGCTTTGACTACGCTTTCGATAAGCAAGGTGTGGGTATGTGGTTGGACTGGATGGATACCGTTGACAAAAATACCATTGCAATTCCTGCTAAAGCAAAGGTTAGTACACGTGGTGAATTTAATTAATGTTTGTAAGATTAATATTTTTTAATACCTCTTGCTTAAAAATGAAAAATTAGTGTGACACAGTATCCCTCTTCTCAAGGTGTCCGAGTTAATAATCCAAACCAACGATACGGCTCGACAGACGTTTTTTCTGGAGCTTTACCTGAAATCAGAAATTCCTATAATGTTTGTCGGCCCGACAGGCACAGGAAAATCTGCGCTTACAAACAGCTGTCTTTTGAAACTGCCCAAAGACAAGTATATTCCAAACCTTGTCAATTTCTCAGCACGAACTACTGCCAGTCAGACACAAGACATTATTATGTCAAAATTAGACAGGTAACTACGGACAGAAATATGCAGTAAACATAGAACATGTTATTACGCACATTTTTGTAGGTGAATTGTTGTAATCATCTTTTGCTTAGACGCCGGAAAGGTGTGTATGGGCCTCCAGCAGGAAAAAAGTGCGTGATCTTTGTGGATGATGTCAACATGCCAGCAAAAGAAAAATGGAAGGCTCAACCACCAATTGAATTGCTTCGTCAGTGGCTAGATCATGGAAATTGGTACGACAAGAAGGACACGTCCAAAATAGAACTTGTTGATTTGGTAAGTTCTAAACCTGATGCCTTTGAAATTTAATAGCTTTGTATTGTGTCCTGTTGGAGCCGAGGATTCTTGGAGACAGCAATCATGAGGTTAATTCAGGACTTGCGTATTGTTAGTGTAATTAGAGGAACACTGTATTTGTTTGCGTTTTGTTTACCTTTTTTCTTTTCATATCTCTTAGTAATGGCTTCTGTAAACCCCTTTTTGTTAAAACTGTTTAATATTGACTTGACCTAAGGTTTAGATCTGAGGGGCAATGTAATTTATTCCATAACACGCCATTTATCTACCCCTTAGATGACCTGATCCCGAAAACAGACCGTGTAACAAAGAATAAGTAAATTGTCCAGCAGCTTTAACAATCACTGTAAACTTGCGATGCACGAGGCTCGTCTTTGCTACGTTGCGCCATGTAACTTAACAATAACTACAATCACTTTACTCGCTTCAACAATCACTTAAACTTCTGTTGCACGACGCTTATCATTGCTACGTTGCCAAGTGGTCGGTAACAAGAAGACTTCAGCAAACAATGAAACTTAATTTGATGCCACATTGTAATACAAAATATAGACCAATCACACCCATCAAAGAAGTAATATTATTAGCCAGCGAAAACTAATTGTTTAAAGCGCAATTACATCCATTTTGACATGCTTGTTTTACTTTTGGATCACTTACACAATAACTAAACACAAGAACGAAGAATTGTTGTAAGAATACGTTACGTACGTCCGATACAACAATTTAATTACTGCATCACCAAAACACGATACGAAGGCCACCATTGTTTTGCTGGAACGAGCAGAAAAAAACTTCTGACGCACAAAAATACTGACAAGCAGATGGTGCTTAACAATTTCGACTCGCAGCCGATTGAGATAGCTGTGTTGGCTGTGAGTAACTCAAGCGTCGAACGGTCTTAGCCGACAATAGAGATGCAGTAATTTAATTGTTGTATCGGACGTACACAACGTATTCTTACTGCAATTCTTGTGTTTAGTTATTGCGTAAGTGATCCAAAAGTAAAACATATATGTCAAAATGGATGTAATTGCCCTTTAAACGATGCTTGAGCGCACTGATCTCCGATCAGGAATGTGTTGCGTGACGCCCCCTTAAACCAGAGCCTGCTGAATGAGGCATAAACTGCTGGCTAAAGTTTCTGTCGTTGTGGACGATTTAAATTAATGGTTAGTGAAACTCAGTTAAATATTCAAAACGCCATTTATTTTCCGCCTCTCCCAGAAAAAAATTACAAAGCCGGCGGGCTAAAGGTTTGGATTTTGTTATGCAAAGGTGTATTATTTCCGTTGGAAATATTCATATTTAAGTGATAGAGTCTGGGTTAGGGGATGAAAATCACCCTTTTTATTAGCCTTTGTGCAAAAAAATACACAGATGGGATACACATCTCCCGAAACAGTCATTGTACTTTAAATAGCTCAGCGTAGCGGCTGGCACTTCTAGTTGTGTCATATTTAGGAAGTGTAACATTTGTCATTTAGTGTGTGTGTGGCCATTCCTTATGATCATGTAAGAAGGCTTGGATATGGTGACGCTCCCGTATGAATTTAAATGCAGCTGTTGGATTGCCAAGACTAACTCGGAGGACGTTTCCATATTTCTCAGTTTATTACAAACCATTGCACCAATACATTTATAAAACACAAGTTTCCGATCTCGGGGCATGTTCCTGGGATTGACGTAAATTGTGGGCAGATGCTGTGACGTGACTGCCAATAGGAGACATCAAGCCAGGAAGAAGGCCATGTTGTGAAGCATGCCATGTTAGAGAAAGAGGCAGTGGTGACAGGCTGCAAAAGTGTAAAGGACACTCGTCATAAGAAGACCTCGGTAGCTTGTATTGTTCGAGTCGTGATCTTTAGCAAATAAGGACTAGGACGCCCATTTTTCTTTCCTGACTCGTTTTCTTAGCTGTCTTTACTTCTTAAATTAATAGTACAATTTTAATGTTAACATATTTGGTATTTATATTCCTTAGAAAATAATGTTTACAAATTAACTTATTCCTTTGACTAGCATTGCTTGTATTCTTCCAGTTGTTCGTGACTGCAATGGGTCCTCCTGGTGGTGGCAGAAATGATGTAACAACTCGTTTCACAAGACATGTGACTATAGTTGGAATTGACACCTTTGACGATGAAACGATGACTAAAATATTTGGGTCCATCGTTGAATGGCATTTCGATAAAGGTTACGAAATGAATGTCGTCGTTGGGGGAAAGGTAAAAAAAAAATTATATGTAACAAAAATGGTAAAAATAACTTGACATAGTGACCAACATGCTGTGATTTTCAGATGCTCGTCGCTGCCACTTTGGAAGTATTCAAGGCTGCTATACTTAAGTTTTTGCCTACCCCCAGCAAGTCTCACTATCTGTTTAATCTAAGAGATTTTGCTCGCGTCATCTTTGGAGTTCTGATGGTGCCAGCATCTTGTTTGCAAAATGGCGAAAAACTGATGCGCCTTTGGATACATGAAGTACACCGCGTCTTTGCTGATCGCTTGACGGAAGATAAGGACAGGTCTGTCAGCATACATTTTTTCTTGCAACTTACCCTGAATAAAATTTATTCAAACGATACTGTAGTGATATTTTGACCACATACATTTATTTACTTAACCAGATTTTTAAGCATATATTGGTAAAGTCTTCATCTGCTCAGAATGAAAGAATAAGTTTGATATTAATGCATTTTCTAGGAAATAGTTGGTAATTAAGGCTTAAAAATATTTCTCAAAACTTATTAACATGTCGTGATTTGTCGAATGCATGTGTAGGATTATCATTAAAGCTTGAGGCACATGTCAAAACTTCGGTATGATTATACCCCACAAGCATAGCTGTTCTTTAAGGATGGGTGTATCCAAATGCGCTCATGTACAGGGTGGTCCACAAAAAAAACTGACAACCCAAGATTTTTTAAGTCCAACTTTTCTAGTTAGCACCCCTCAGAACCAGGACAGGACAGGAATCTTCCCGTTTCATTAGATTTGATTAGAAAATGTTGGGTCGTCAGTTTTTTTGTTGACCACCCTGTATAATCATTGGTTACAGGTATTCTATAAGTTAGATCGAAAACTTCCCGCCAATTACAGTTAAACTAAAAAATGGGATACGAATGCCAGATAGATCATCGGGGAAAAAAGACAGGTTTAATTCCGTTACTGGACACTATTCCACGCAAGAGTTGGAATTATATCTACACGGTCTGCAAATCCAGCACTGGGCTGTACATTCAAACTACAGTTCTTAAAATGCGAACACTCAAACGGCGATGAAAGTTCTCAGGCAATAGCTCGTTGGAGGAGATATTGCACAAAATGATCGCAAAAACACAGAAATTAAAGCACAACTGTAAACCAGGTAAATACGGCTCACTGGGCCAGAATACACAAATAAATACAGAAAAAACGTTAAAAAAGGAGCACAGTACCAACGACACAACCTCTTCGTAGCATGCTTGCGGCACTTAAGATACGAAGAGATGGGGTTCGTAAGATGGGGTTCGTTGATGGTAAGTACCAAGATTTTTTTTTATCAGGAAAATTCGTCTCAAGTAGACAATGCAAATTTTTAATTGGGTTGGTATTCAGGGATAAAAACTGATTTACCCCCATTCAGGCTGAGGAGTCCGGGGAAAATCAAACTTTTTTTTCTAACTTTTTGCACTAATTTTTAAAGGGCATATTTTACATGCACTGCGTACATGATAATTTTTCCTTTAAACTATAGCTTTTCCTTATAGGTTTTAAGACAATATCTTCCTCAACTGGACTTAAAGGAGGGAATAGGATGTTTAAATAAAAATGATTCTCGCTCGAGCGGCCCAGCGGTTCGCACTACGTAACTAGACCCTTCGCTTTTGATACGATAGGGGATGGCAAATTTTAAGTAGATTAAACTCGGTAAAACAAAATACTACAGGCTATCTTACATGCTACAACAGATTGCAAAATCGAAAACTACGGCGTTTGAATTTTAGTCAGCATTTTATTTAAAAGGCTTGGTAGACAGGTACAGTTAAGCAAACAGGTTTTTAAGTTTTTAACAAAGAGTTGGAACTGGGAACAAAATTTAGAATTGGCCTTAATCGCTCGGCGCAATCTCCGTTAAAACGTGTGAAGTTCAGTGAAAACACAAAACGCCCGGTTCAAAGATACTCTTAGGGGAGAGGCCAACCTAAGGAATACTTGACGCTTCGCGCAACAGATTAAAGATTATCGTGCTTCTCGCTACGGAACGGCTGAATAAATTTTGACGTCTCGCAACGGGACCGTAATCGAACCAGGCATAATTGTAAGCATCTCGTTATCGTGAAAAAAACTATTAGAAATACATCTTGTAACGGGACATGCGTCACTCGCCGTTCGAAAAGCTATTCACAAGGAGCGCCGGTTGCTAGACGGGGAACACATGCAAATTCCTCTACGAAACAACGCCCAACTGTAACAAGCAACACGTTATGAGATTAAACCAAGTTCATAATAAGCTTCACGCTCTATCAAAAAATACCGTGTCAACTATCACCAGTCCGAGAGAAGAAAACGCATAATCGACTCACGATGTCTGCTATAGGCTACAGCTTGCGAAAAACAGAGAACTCGATTTCCCTTAGAATTTTAAAACATGCCGCTCCCGGCGCATAATTTTTACAACACTAGGCTATAAAAAATAACGGAAAACTCCTTTTACCTTAATAGGCCGACATTGGAATCCCATATGACTTTCGTAGGGTAAAACTGAGGTGCGTCCACCCAGCTATAACTTCACGCAGCATACAAGTAATGACGAAGTATTTCTGGAGTACAACATTACGGTGCGGGGAGAGTCGAGTTTCTACCAGCAGACGAGTGAAGTGCGCAGCAGCACCGCTAAAACCCACGGACAGACTAATGGAAATTGTCCCTTGTTCTCGAGCCTGTCTAAAGCAAGATGTTTTAAAGTGACGGAAATTAGCATATCACACGAGTTTTAATAAAGGAATAAGTTGACAAACAGAAAACAATATTTAAGAACGCAAATATTTATATTAATAACCAGACAAGTACATTATTTGGTTATTTAACCCAGGTAAGTTTAAATTAATATATACTGTGAAGGAATCTCAAAATTCAAGCCAACAGCCCATCGAGATACCCACGTGCGCTCAAGAAGCTTCCAGGAGTCCACGGAGCATTCGTGAAGTCGAGCCAATTGCAGTGTGCTACACCACGCGGCCAGAATCATAAAACCTCATGGTCTATAATTTTCTGCTGAGGGTTAGTGGTAAATTATCATCTGACTTAACTGGAGATTACATTCGAGTTTTGTAGAGTGGTTTTAAATCATAGTTTCCTAAGATTAAATACAGAGATTCAAAATTGGTAAGCAAGGCTTCACCTACGAATACTGAGTAGGCCAAAGTCACAGCTTATCTCTCTAACCTGGGAAGGGAAGGCGATTGCCCATCATTATGCGCAAGCTAAAACACTTTTGACCAATAGGAACATGTGGAATTAAGCTTTTACAGAGACATTTCTGTTTCATACATAGGGATATTGTTCTCCACGTTAGTGACACGATGTCAACAGCTAAACAACACCTACTGGTCAGTTAAAAATGCTTAAGACTTGATACTGTACAAATGTGAAATGGTTCAAGCCACTGTCAGTAAACGTGTTGTGCAGGGAAGTACTACACCATCAATTCGTTTCGACCATCTGAATTTCATTATGATTAGTGAGTTGGTACTGTTGTAGTGTAAGTTACCATCTTGCAGCTGGTTATAAAATGTGTATTGAAAATGTAAGATGTATGACCTTGAAAAGATGTGCCACGATCTGTTTTGTTGTAAACTGCAGCTGGACTGCTTAACATTCTCATACGATTTATTGGCTTTCAAAATGTATTGTTATTTTCTAAACCATCCATCACAAGACCTTTGGGGTGTCAAAAATTCTAATAAATAGGAACAGCTTCCAATAATGATATTCAAGTACAGACGAGCCATGCTGAAGATACAAAATTGTTCTAGCACATTAATACATGTAATTTATCCCTCATAGATAAAATGGTTTGGTGCTATATGGTTACACCTTGGAGCATGTCAAACCTCCAAAGATATTATGTTAAACACGTAACAATATTTCATATCGACCCTTGTGATTTTCATTTTTAAATTTATTTTCAGAATAACGTTTTTGCAACTAATACAACACGTATGCCAGCATACTTGGCACGAGTCTATGGATCGTTCCTTATCTCACCTTACCACGGAGGAAGGAGGTGGTCATTTGGATTTAGTAGTTGTCCGCAGTCTGCTTTTTGGAGATTACATGTATCCAGAAGCTGAACCCAAATTGTACGATGAAATTACAGACTTCAAGGCCCTGTCCCGAGTAATGGATAACTATTTATCTGAGTTCAACGCCATCAGGTAAGTAATATGTTCTGTATTACGACTGACCACAGTTGAAAATAAGCTTTAATTCTTCCAACAAAAATATGTTTCTTCAAGAAGACGAAAAAAGCACATAATACACGGAATAGTAATAATAATATAATAATAATAATAATAATTTTAACTAATTCAATCATTAGATTTCGTTTCAATTCAGCTTTTGACTGATATTCTAACATTTTCTTATCTAATTTATTATTTGTATTCGGTATACAATAATTCATATGTATTGTTCCATTCTTTTAATAATTTTTTTTTACTTATTTATTATTGTGCAAAGAAAAGAGCCTCCATTAAGTACGGTACCTAAGTACTTGTACATGTCGGTTCATTACATTCATTTTTACAAATACACAGAATTTATCCATCCGGGGAAAAAAAACAGTAAATTTTATCGGTAACACTTGCCAAAACGTTAACAAGAGTCTTCTATTTTTAATAGTAGTTGTTTTATACTTTCCATTTTTTTTTTGCTGTTTTATATTGTTCTTTCAACTTTGAAGTCTGTCCAACAAAGATTTCATTAAATTTATTTCGTATTAAACTTAAATTGTTTTCATTCAATACTATTGTTAACTGTGCATCCAAACCTTTACATTGTTAGTTCAAATAATGACATTACATATGTTTGGTTCTTAAATCAACACTATGGTACCTGGCAATGTAACCATTGGCAGTTTGAATGTGGGCGACTAATGCTAACTGTCATACTGTTATAAGTAGGGTTCTTTACAGATGCGTACCGAAGATTTTTTTTCCTATTTGCCGATCTTTATTAATAATTAGTTTCATCCTACCTCCCGTTATTCAGACCGAGGTTCATTTTCCCCACACTCTCCCCTCATTTTTGGCCCGAGTTCTTTTACCAAATATTGCAACTAAATCTTTAGCATGTTGGTTGTTAGTTCAAATAATGACGTTACATTTGTTTGGTTCTTAAATCAAAACTATGGTAGCGGACAGTGCAACCATTGGCAGTTTGAATGTAGGTGACTACTGCCAACTGCCATACTGTTACAAGTTGGGTTTTGGGGTTCTTTTCAGATGTGTATTGAAGACTTTTTTTTCTATTTGCCCATCTTTGTTAATAGTTAGTTTCGTCCTATCTCCCATTATTCCGAGCGAGGCCCATTTGTCCGATCACCCTCCTGCTTTTGGCCCGGGTTCTTAAGACGGCAAACCACTCCTTCATTTGCACTATAATTTCTGCAAGGTGACTGCAGGTCACTCCTCGTCTTGACCTACCACCAAATATTATGTTTACTTTTGGCCCAGGTTCTTAAGACGGGAAACCACTCCTTCATTTGCACTATAATTTCTACAAGGTGACTGCAGGTCACTACCTCGTCTTGACCTACCACCAACAAATATTATGTCTACTTTTGGCCCAGGTTCTTAAGAAGGCAAACCACTCGTTCATTTGCACTATAATATTTGCAAGGTGACTGCAGGTCACTACCCCGTCTTGACCTACCACCAAATATTATGTCTACAGCTCTATTCTATTTTTTAAACTTTGATTAATCAAAATTATTCTTAATTTCAGTAAAAGTCCAATGGCCTTAGTAATGTTTAGATTTGCTATCGAGCACATTTCACGAATCAGCCGGATTCTGAAACAGGAGAATGGCCACGCACTTCTAATTGGCATTGGTGGCAGTGGGAGGCAGAGTGCAGCCAAGTTAGCAGCATTTATGTCAAGTTATGATCGCTTCCAAATAGAACTTACTCGTACCTACGGAGGCGGGGATTGGCGCGAAGACATGAAGACGTTATTGCGCAAAGCTGGAGTTCAAGGAAAGCCAATTATGTTCTTGTTCGGCGACAGTCAGATTAAAGAAGAGTCATTTGTTGAAGATGTTAATATGATTCTCAACACATGCGATATACCCAACCTATACACATCTGAAGAGAAAGCTGAAATTCTGGACAAAATGCAAGGTGCAGCCAGAGAATCAGTAAGTAGATATAACTGAAACTTATGTGGCAATAAGCCAGTACCGCAAATCATATACTGATAGGTAACACCAAACCCCTATAAATTCTTGGTAACACGAAACTGCAAGTCCCCTTTATGCACCGTCACTGTCTTATTAATGGCTCGATTCAAATTCAGACTGACAAACTAGCCCTTAACGGGTATGGGCGAGTAGGCAAAGAGATGAAAACTAGATTTCACCAAAATCAGCTAAACCTGGAAAAACTGGAAATGTTGGGGAAATAAAAAAAGGCAAAAATGTGGAAATTTTAGGGAAATAAGTACCTTTTTACCATTCAGGGAAAAGACTGGGAAAGAAAAAATACCCCAAACGCCATTTTTAAAAAATGTCGTGATGCTTACTTTGATAATTCAAGTTCATCATAAACACTAGAAATGCCAAAACAAAAAGATATAATATCTTCTGCAAATTTTCGACTGCCTTTTGTTGTGGAGATGGAAAGGCTCAGACGTCTGTCTTCTTCAGGCCACAACAGAAAGTACTGCTGCTTCGTCTTGTCTGTTTGCCCGCTCTTCAAACATGGAGGCTGCGCACAAATGCAAAGTTTGAAGAGCAGACCAACGGACAAGACGAAGTAGCGGTATTTTCTGTTGAGGTCTGAAGAAGTCAGTCGTTTCCATCTTCAGAGCGAAATAATGTTGAAAATTTGCAGAAGATATTAGGGACGAATATCTCTTTATTTTTGAAATTTGTGTGTCTTTGTGTCCAAATCCCTTGTGTCCGATTTTCAAATTTAAAAAATCGTAAGACTACAGCAATAGTGAATCATTACGTACTTGATTACATGATTTATTATCATGTTCTCAGCTCTTAAAAATTGGCATAGACCCCCCCCCCCCCCAAAAAAAATATCGAAGTATGAAATATGTAAGCTTTAGACACTGATTTAGTTTTTGGATGTACTAGGATCTCTTTAAACAATATTTTTCCTGAGTTGTATGATGAATTTAGGGCAAATCTTGGTAGCAACATCAGGTACCGTTTATTTTCCTGCCTGTGTTATGTGTAAAACACTTGAATATTGCCGTATGATGCACTCGGAAGACATGGACATAACAGGAAATTAAGAACGTAAATACTGGCAGGGCCCTAAAGGCATTACGCAGATGACTTGGAGGAATGATTCATTAATTGAAATTGGAGTGAGGCCACTGTCCGACAAAGTATTAGTGCATGAAGGGGCCTACCGTTCAACACTTCTTCCCACCCCTTCTGATTTCTTTTACACCATTTGCAGTGTATATTTTATCATATCAAACACCAAAACAGGTAAAAGGGACCATCAATTTAGGAATGATTTGGTCCTCAAAGGAGTGATATTAACAGATCAGAACATTCGTCAAGTAAGTTAATTGCACCGACTAATAGTTTGAAGATTAAATGAAAATAGAACATTGCTATTCTTGATAGCAATGTTCAAGTTTTCATTTAACTTCGAAAGTATTGTTCGTGTGATTACATGACACATGTTTTAGTCTGTTAACATCATTCTTTGGTGGACCATTCTTAACTTGGAGGTCCCTTTTACCAGTTTTGATTTTTGATATGATATCACTTCGTTTTTTTTTTCAAGTATGTAGTGCTGATTTAGATTGAACTGGGATTGTTTGGCCGTTAAGCTTGTTTTAATATAATCAACTGCTTTTAAGTGAACTTTTGGTCGGTCCATTGGCCACTGTAGCCGTTTGGGTATAAATCAGGAAAGCACATCAGTTTTTTTTTTAACAATAGTCTGCTGTGCAGATGTTTAATAATGTGCCACTTTAACAATAGCTTGAGTAGCTATATCTCACTATTTTAGTTTCATTTAATTTTTTGTTATTTAGTTCGTATTACTCCTTTGGGAGGGCAAACCATTCTCACCTTTGCTTCCTCTTTACCAGGTTTTATTTTAATATTTGTTTACTTTTCGTGAATAAGAGGTGGACACAATGTCTTTGCAAACGTAATGTAGATTTGTCGTGACACAGTAGCATGTGCCTAGGTACGCACATCAGCATGCACATTGTAACTGTCAGAACGTAAATCGTCCAATGATATACAATACCGACAATACTAACAATGGTTATAACAATACACTCTTACTCACATGCCCTCCCACCCCATTTCCATTACACCCCAGATGGAACCAGAGAAGGTATGCTGTTCGTAACGTACTGCATCCGTTTCGTCTAATTTCATAGCAGGAAGCCTTCCCTGTAGCTCTACATCGGTGATATCCTACATTATGGGACTTAACATGAATTTGAGCATGCTAGTTGCTAGCTAGCTGCACATTTGCAGCATTATTGAGGGTCAGATTTTGCATGAATCTGCCTAGTTGGACTTTTGTACATGAGTCAATTTTTGTCAGGTGGGTCAATGCTCTCCATTTTACCATAATTTAAGCTTTTGTACCGCATTTTTATTTTTGCTTAAGTACCTGAAATGTACCAAACGATGCTTTAAGATATTAGACATAATGCTATGGTGTCGTGCTACAATGGTTTACGTCCTCGATAATTGCATTACTGGTGATGATCATTGCCTAAACTTGGTGTGACATAAGTCATTTGTTTTTCGTGCTATTGCTTTGAATATAGACATGTCATTGAGCAGTGGCAGAGTGTCACTGAGCAGTGGCAGAGTAACCAAACTTCTTGAAGAGGCTGATCTGATCAGTATTTGGAAAGAGAACCTGGCAAAGTTCCTATGACTCCTTGTTAGGATAGTACGAGAGGCTGCAAGGATTTTTCAGCAGCTATGCTAGCTATTCTAGACATTTCCCAGCCCCTGTGCTAAAACCTTTGTATTGTCTCTATAACAACTGTACTCGAACAACTATAGCATAGCAGCACTGCAACAAGGACAGAAGACATGAACAGACAACTATACATACAGACCTTACATAAAAATTACAGCACAGAACATGGTGACACAGACATCCACCTCAAGGTTTCCCAAGGATTCTACGAAGGGTCACTAGCCTGCAGGTTGCATGGTTTACGTATCACCTGTCAGACATCAGCAGGGCCCAGCACCCAGCATAAGGATTGCCCAAGAATTTTAAGAATTCTCGAGGAGCATCACGGTGCTACGGTTTGTTGCGCTGCTGACAAGTTAGCGTGCTGCCATAATTCATGTCCCCCCCTCCCCTCTACTCCCTAGCAATGTTTCTTCTCACTGGCACGTCTAGGTAATAGGTATGCACTATCCATTCAACTCAGTTTTCTTTATTTTGTAGGGCAGAAGACTTGAATCTACACCTTTGGTGTTGTACAATTTCTTCCTTGAACGTGTGCGTTCTAATTTGCATATTGTGTTGGCCATGAGTCCCATCGGTGATGCTTTCAGAAACCGACTTCGGATGTTTCCATCTTTGACGAACTGCTGTACTATTGATTGGTTCACGGTATGACAGTCGCATCTACTTTTAATAGTAACTGTCGAAATTTACTGTTTTTCCAGTCTCTCACAGTATAATTTGTTTACATGTTTTTAAAGCATGTATTTTTACCAATTTTGTTAAAATAACAGCTGATACCATTGGAATCTACTACCTAAAAACCAGTATCTGCTTAAAATGATTGATAATAGTAAATAGAACTTAACTTAAAACCATTGAATGACGTGATAGGACTGCAGGTAAAAACAGATATTCAAAATGTTAAAGGGCATTTCAGGTCATTTATGCTGAAATTTATTTTATTTTAAATACTCATAAATTCAATAAAAACAATTGCAAACCATTGCTGCAGCAGTCTATATTAACCAGCGTTCGTGCATGCAATGATTGTTCCGCCAACAACTCTGAACCAATTCAACTCAGCATTGGAAGACCACATCTACGGAATGAATAAATCTTTTCTTTCGTATCAGGCTACAATTTCAAGGCCTCGAAATTAACAAAACATCATTTGGTTTAAAACTGTAAGCTTTTAAGTGAAACACGGATTTTGTATCCAATTCTTATCCTGGGAGCATTAGTCAGTGCAGTGAGCTTTTCTTATGATATATGGTTACAAATGCTTGTTATTGTAGCCTGATTGTCCTCTTAAGATTTTTTTAATAAGCTTGTGCATCAATGTGCACAAGGTACAAACTCGGGAGCCTTTTACTGTAAAACTTTCAAAACTGAAGACGATGTCGCAAACACAATACTTAGTACTGGACGTAGTTAAAGTTAAGAAACATTGAAACAAGTTTACTTATTAAATATACGTTATAATAAGTTGTTGTTTCGTGCTGCAGTTGAAAATGCAGGCTTGAACATTCATTATTTTCTTTGAAGGCCTGGCCAGCTGATGCTTTGCAGATGGTAGCTTTGAAGTTCTTGGAAGATGTAGCTATGAATAAAGACGAACGTACCAAATGTGTCGTCTCTTGTCAGGAGTTCCACGAATCTGTGACGAACCTTTCTGACAGGTACGTTTAATTATTTTTGTGTAACTGATTAGTTCGCAAGTTGTGCCATCTGCATTTTTGTTAGCAGCAGAAAATTTCAAGTTTTAGTTTTCCCACTTGCCACTAATCGAACGATAGAAATGCTATCCCTGGTTCAAGGCCCTAACCTGGGCTTGGTATAGGTTGCAGGTGAAAGGGTAAGGAAACTCACCGGGTTCAAGTATGTAGTAGTTTCTCCACTTTTCTCCACTACTGTAAGTTAGTCCCTAGCAAAAAACTCCTTGGTAATAAGGTTTTGTAGGGCCTGCAACCAGAAGTCTTACCACTGCTTAATGCGATGTCATAATGCTGTGGCTGCCCTCCACCTTCGTACGAGCTGCGCACATACAGGGATGCTTCTTCCGTCCAGATCGAAGCTTCCCGTCACTCAGTATGGGTTAGGAGAGTGGGCCAACAGGATTGTAATGTTAACAATGGTAAACAGCCATAGAATTATTTAGGCACCAAGTTCGTTTGATCTTAGCACTAGTCACCCCTCACACGGTTATCCAACTTGTAACTTGGACTAAAGATCGTGAGCCATCGGTATAAACTTAAGTTATAGGAAATTAGTCCCAAAAGCATGATACAATTTGGATAAAGCCTATAATATTTAAGGGTTAAATTAGTCGATATGTTATTGTTCCCTGTACGGTTTTTACTATGAAGGCTTGGGTGTGCAGCGAAGCAAAAAACGATCAGTTTCACTGACTACTGTAATTTCCATGCCCACTTCATTTTATTTTTAGAATTGTGTTGTCTAGCGATTCCTTACAATTCACATATCAAGTTTCACATATCAATGTCGCCCATTCTGTGGTGCAAAATCACAAGCTTTTTATATCAAAGAGCTTTATCATGGTAGCAGCATTGAATACTTCAATCACCCTCTGTGTTATGGACGATGAAACACACTAATTAGACTTTTAAATACACACTCCAACCATCCACCATTCAATAGGGTTGCAAAAAGTAATTTTAAGGGTATCACACCTCCCCCCCCCCCATACTATCACATTATGTAATGATGATGACACATGCCACGTGACAACTTGCTACCAGTTTTTGTGATGGTTTGTAGTTTATCCCAAATATTAGATCCTCAAGTTAACCCATTTATTCAGCAACAGAGCTTTGGTAACTGGTATCCCACATAAAGGGTTTTATTTAATGATTTATTACAGTGATCTGAAATGTCTTACTGAACTAATTTGTTTTCAGATTTTTCCAGCAGTTACGTCGCCACAACTACGTGACTCCTACTTCTTACTTGGAGCTTATCCTGACATTCAAACAACTGCTTCAGATAAAACGTGAAGAAGTCATAGCACTCCGAAATCGATACATAGTAAGTACTTTACATGCTTCAAGAAAGTTCTCTTGCTTCCTCATTGAATCTTTCTTCCTGGCTGCCATGCCATTGCACTCTCTGGTGACAATCAGTACTCACAGGCTGTGAAAGGCGGGAAGGAGCGCAGGTGTCAGTGTATGGAGGTCTGTTAAGGCAAGCAGCCTGACATCACTGCCATGTAACAGTCCATGTACTAGCTGGTTACAAGATGTGCTGTCCTGTAGTCTAGCATACCTTCACCAACCTGGATGTTCCCAGGTACTCAACCATGATGCAGACAATCATTACCATCAAATCGTCCAAAAAAATTCTTGAGTTTCAGTTTGATGTATAGGTTATTTACCTAATGATCTGGTTGTTGACATTAAGCCAGTGCAACCTGTTAGCAGCCCGTTAGCAAGGGGTGGACAGGTTTATACATGATTACTACTACAGGAACCCCCTAGTAAAAAATTTGCTAGGGAGGGACTTACTAATTAAAGAGACTGCACCTAGGGAGTCCGTATGGTTTTACTTGTGGCTATCGGATCAGTCCATGCCTTAGGAAAAATTGACTATGCATATTTGACCTAGTTTGGCCTTTTAGAAGTAGGTAAAGATTGTCACTTTACTTCGACATTTTATAATAATAAATGTTAAATAGAAATTCAATTCACTCAACTGGAATCTGTGTTGTCCTGACGAAGATCCATGAAAAAGGTAAAAAAATTTGGCAATGCAAATTCTTCTTGAGTGAATTGAACTTCATTTAGCATTTAATATTTTTAAATTGCCTTTTGTCAGTGAATACTGGTTAACACACAAACAAAAATATGCGTAATTGCATGCAAAGAAGGCGTAATCACACGTGGCACCGTCTAGTAGCGTCAGCTGTGGGCAAGATGCCTGATGGTTACCACAACTATCTCCTATGCCAGAGATCCTGGGTTCGAGCTTGACCCCAGCTACCCAAAGCATTTTGGGGAAGAGAAGGGCCCTGTGATGCCTCATGCTGATGGTTAACTGTGGCATGTAAAAGATCCTAAGAATTTCCGATTGGAATTACCTAGCAAAATTGTCCCTCTCCCCTTCTGGTATCGTGGCTATGGCTGGGAGTGCATCGAACCCCCAGTGTAACTAGAATGTTGGGGAAAATCATCTAGAATGTTGGGGAAAATCATCCAGATATTCTCTTTCCCCTATCCAACCCTTCTTGTTAATGCATGCATCTTTTGAAGAATTAAGCAAAGTAGATGTTGAAGATGAGGCAGAACTTGGCTCTGTAGTGCAATGAAATAGCAAGCTGGTGATTAAGTAAGTTAGTATGCTAATAAAGTTTACTACAGAACTATTGGTAAAGCTTATGCAGTGGCAGCAATCAATTGCTAAGACAACTTCATCTAGGCAGAAGGGGATCTTTTTCAAACTGTATCTGACGTTGGTGCATCCCATACTAGATTATGCACTCGACCTTTGGAAGTCGTGTAACATTAAACGTCTTCAAGCACTGGAAAGGATTCAACGTCGTTTCACAAAGAAGGTTGTTTAAAATGATCTATGAACCAACAATGGTTGCTTAAACTTAGAATTCCATCTTTGTGTTGGAGGTACTCGAGAGGTGTGGTTATTACTCTCTTCAAGAAAATTTGCGGTTTTGGAGAAGAGCACCTCAAGTCAAGATTTATGCGGTTTGCTGTTACGCCTACAAGGGGTCACTCCAAGAAACTGGAATACTAGTGATAATTGTCATTCTCACGAGTGGGCATGATATACTTTTTTGCGCGAGTAGTTTCCATTTGCAACAGTTTGCCAGAATTTGTGGTCATGTCACCGTGTGTTAATAATTTTGAGAACAATTTTAACAGTCGTTTTAAGGTCCGTAAGGAGGTTACACTTCTCTTTTACAACCACAGGCTGTGCTGTTTTTGGTGGGGCTTCTATACTTGTTCTTTCTCGTCTGTGGTGTGTGGTTATGTAATGCCCTTTTGGGGCGAGTTAGCCTGATTAAACTTAAGTTACGCAAAGTAAATTTGAGGGTGGACTTTTTATGTATGACTAAGGACACCTACAAACTCTTATCATTAATGCTCATTCATTCTCTTTTAACTATGTATTTTAGAAAGGGTTAGAAAAACTTGACTTTGCTGCTGCCCAAGTGCAAGTGATGCAATCAGAGTTAACAGCTTTGCAGCCCCAATTGATCAAAACTTCAGCCGATACTGAAAAGTTAATGGTGAAGATAGAGAAAGATACAGTTGAGGTCGAGGCTACAAAAGAGGTAAGGAAAGTCAGAAATAACAGGCAGCTGCGTGCACGACGATAAGAAAAATTAAATAGTACTAACTGCACGCAAACTAAATGGATCCAAACTGCATCATCATTATACTGTATGTCCTAGTATTATGTAGACAAGAACTAAGATGAGAAGAAATTATGCAGAGTAAATAGTCAAGCAAACTCACGTATAATAAACAAGTTTATATTTTAACATCAAAATGCAACACCTTCATTGGTCGAGCCAAGCAATTACATCTTAGGTTACATTGTGAGTTAGCTAAGTTACACAACAAAATTTTATACGGTACAGCCAAAAGTAAAAATAACAAAATGGTGTAACCGTTGCATTAGAAGTCACCAAGTATCGGTATTTTTTAAATGACTATTGGCTTGTAGTACATGAAATTGCTCTCATTATAGAGTGTAACTTCAACATGGACTTTGCTTGAATTGCTCTAAATTACTAAATACAGATGCAAACCTATTTACGTTGCCTTTTGGACTTATATGTCAGACTGCCTGAGCGGGGAATCGAACCCAGGACCTTTGAAACCAAAGGCCGAGGCCCTACCACTGAAGCTGTGTCAGTCTGGCTCAGCGGTAGGACCTCGGCCTTTGGTTTCAAAGGTCCTGGGTTCGATTCCCAGCTCAGGCAGTCTGACATATAAGTCCAAAAGGCAACATAAATAGGTTTGCATCTGTGTTTAGTTATTTCTTGTGAGCCTTTGGCTTTCCTGTCTTTAATTTTTGCTCTAAATTGTGAGACAAAACATCATTTTTTGGCTCACGGCATCACGTTTTGATGATAATAATAATAGTATAGGTTTGTTGCAAATTCAACCGGAATGGCAAGGACCTGGTGGTGACACCTGCCATCCGACGTTAAAACTAAAAAAAAATATAAATTACAAAAGTTAAACAGTTTAAAAGTAAAAAACAAATACGATGGCACGGCTGCAGAGGATGGGTTGATGGTATTGGGTTGGGGGTCACGAATGACTTACCACCAAGGTTAGACCTACCAGGGACACAATGGTCCCCGATGGCATCGCCAAACGTGAGGGACAAGTGCGGGGGGTTGTGGGTGGGGGGGGGGGGGGAGAAACCTGGTATCATTGTCAATGTTTCTTTAAAAAATAATAAAAAGTGCATCGTAGTTTAAAGCTTGGCCAAAACCAATTGTCAATCTTAACAAAGATAATAAAGGTGAAAAAAAATAGTAATAAAAAATAAAATTTCTTGCAATGATTGCAAAGGTGAACTGGTGTCCACAAAGACTTAGCCTGATCAGTAATAAAAACTTTTCAAGGCTATGGTCAAGGAGTTTTATAAAACTTAATTTAAAAATGTAGTTTTAAAGCGTGTTTAGAAATAAAAATACAATAAAAATAATCATTTTACCCACCCACTATGCTGAGAAGGAAACGGGACGGGGTTGGACCACTGACACCGTTCCCAGGCTAGGTGATGTTGTGAAACATGCTTGTTTATCATACGTGTTTGTGCTTTGGCTGTTTTCTCTCCATCATTACCGTAGCTTAGTATTTTGCTTTGTAATTGCAGGCCTTGAATTTTCTGTTGAGGCTTTTAAAAGTTAACGTCAAACTTCTCAAAGCTCAGAATTGCTGGTGCAGCTTATTTAACTAGTCGCATTTGGTTAACCTAGCAGGAGCAAAGGAAAAAAATGCCAAGCTAACTAATATGAACTCTCCATTGCCCCATTTGTTCGCTGCTGTTCTTTTAAATTTGACTCTTCATATAGACATATAGGATGCTGCTGGGTTTGTGCACCATAAGTGCACCAGTTGTGCACCAAAATTGCACAAACATCTAGTTAACTCTTTTTTTCATTGTTTTAACTACTTGTCTTCTGCAGATTGTGGCAGCAGATGAGGCTATGGCCAACAAAGCGGCTGGTGAAGCTCAAAAAATAAAAGACGAGTGTGAAGGAGACTTGGCGGAGGCCATTCCTGCTCTGGAAGCGGCTGTTCAAGCTCTTAACACTTTAAAACCGCAGGATATTACCATTGTGAAAGCCATGAAGGTTAGTTTAGAAAAGAAAGTGAATTTGTTGTGTGTGTTATGGGGAGTGATTCAAGTTGGTACACTCGTGGTTCTGAAATTAGTCATGAAATGTATCATTTATGAGCAAAACTTTATGAAGTGACTGGCTTCATTATGTCTAGAATCCTCCTGGTGGTGTGAGGTTGGTGATGGAAGCCATTTGCATCATGAAGGGCATTAAGCCAGAAAGAAAACCTGACCCCAGTGGAAGCGGTAAGATGATCGAAGATTATTGGGGAGTATCGCAGAAGATTTTGGGTGACATCAAATTTCTCGATTCCCTGAGGCAATATGACAAAGACAACATTCCACCTCCCACCATTGCTACAATCAGGAAGAAGTAAGTACAGGAACGTAAGCTGAATGACTGCAATGAGAAGTGAAAAAGCTTTTGCCATTTGTAGAGATTACAGTAAATCTACAATGCATTCCACATTCAAATCCCACAGCATAGAATAACTCCAAAATCTCTGAATGGGTGGAAAAAAACACTTTTCAACTGATGGCGATTTGTTTGCTAAAATGTACATTTTTGAACTGAGATGGTGACTTTTTAAAATATTTTCCTTTGCTTTGGATGTGCAAACAGGTACATGTCTGATCCAGCATTTGATCCGGTGGCCATCCGTTCTTCGTCAGCTGCTTGTGAAGGATTGTGCAAGTGGGTCCGAGCTTTAGAGGTTTACGATCGTGTGATTAAAGTCGTTGCACCCAAAAAACTGAAGTTAGCCGAGGCTGAAACAGATTTTGCCCAACAAATGCAGAAGCTCAATGAAAAAAGATCTCAATTGAAAAATGTAAGTGCTTGCGCTTTATAGTTTTCTGCCTTAGCACAAAAGTGATGCCAGGTGTATTTATTTGTGAAAGCGATGTCTTGGTGTTGGTCATGATTACTTGTTACTATTATTGCAAGTTCTTGTTTAATTTCCTGGATTAAACGTTTTGTAAAATATTCGAAAATCTATTATCTTCACTTACCAAAGTGATCAACTTTATGTATCTTAAAAGCTTACATTTTAAACTGTGTTTGTTCTTACGTTTTGTTACTGAGTTAAGAAGAGAGACCAGAAGCTGACTGGTAGCACCAGGGAGTCAGGAAATCCTTACTGGCCTTTGGTCCATGGATTCCTATATTGCCATAATTAATTTAAAAAGTGGCCCCTGGCTAGCTTGCATGCCGCTCCATTTGGCATCAAAGTTGTCATTCAAGACCTTCTGCTGACTTTGCAGATGCAAGCCAATCACCTTCTGGTAGTCTGTTAATAAGTCAGATTCATACGAGTAATGCATGAGCTTATCTGTCTTGATTGCTGCTGGTTGTGTAAGCTGGTGCCCAATGAGTCTATTTTGTTAGCCATCTCTTGCTTTTGTTTGTCAATAGAAAGTTTCAGTGCAATTGTTTGTTGCTGCAGCTGAACTTTGAACAGAGCTAATCTATCCTCCCCGGTGGGGGTAGGGTGAAGAGTAGGAAACCGAGATTGCACATATTTTGGGAAAGCAGGAGGATCAGGGGTGAATTTAACGATACCACCATGCAGGGAGGTTATAGGAAGGAGATTCAGTTTTATTTGCACTGTTTTGATGCTTCTCTCTCCCCTACTTACAGAGCCTTCCCAAAGTTCGGTTAGGTTATATGTAGGCCTAAAGAGTTGAGAAGGGGGAAAAATAAGTACTGGCCTTGCCATACTTTTGTTGGGAAACCTCACCCTCATCGGGAACCACCACAGTTTGCAGGGTAATGAGGCTGTCATTAACAAAAAACGGCACATTCTTCTTCATTTTGGCAGGAAAACGATGGTGCACGGCGGTTGGAGGCTTTAACCAGCAGTGATTTGGTTACACAACAAAGGACACAATGTTGGGACGTTTGCATGACGAAAAGTAGTTCCCCATGCATGCTTAAATTCTGCCTAGCAGTCCACACGACAACTTTGTCAAAAATGCACAATATTTAGTTAAAGCACATCTGTCTAACAACTGCCTTTCGTAAACACACACAAACCTAAACTAAATTTACACCGTACATCGGTAAGCCTAACCCTGCATTATGCTGGTAGTCCATAACGTTGACGCTCATTACTGTGGAACACTGCATTAAATTTACTTCCAACAGAGTGGAAATTCTCCATATTTCGCTTACTTCCACACTCCTGATAGTCCCTTATCTACCTAATTTTCTCTTCGAATGTAAGCTTATCTTCTGATAAGGAACTAGCAGGAGTGTGGAAGTAAGCGAAATATGGAGAATTTCCACTCTGTTGGAAGTAAATTTAATGCTGGTAGTACCATCGTAGTAGCAGTAACCCATTCAGAGCATTTCCTATACTTGGAACATCCGGACGTGCAAGCACAAACACAACGAAATGGCATCACGTCACTTCACATGGTGGGAAAAATAGTGTTTGTCCATGCATTGCACTGCCTTGGTTTTCTATCACAAAATGATCATAAATCCTGCAAAAACTTATATTTCGTAGGCTAAAACATTCTAGAAACACGCCAGCACAGTTCTAGTTTAACGTTAATTTTTGAAAACAAGGGATTGCAACAGGCAAAGCATCTAACAGGCGCTCCTGCTCTAACCTAACAAACACATTCGAACAGTTAAAATGCTGCCCATTAATTTCGAAATGCAATAACAGTTCCTGCATTCTCTGATCATCCTCACGACCCTGAAGAGTCCTTCCATGGTCTTGAGTGCAGGAAAACTATCGAAGCCGGTGACAAAATATTGTCAAACGACGAGCAATACTTCAATCGCACCGCTGAATGATATCAACAACGGGTGAGTCTGTTAGTTTGGTGCCACGCTGTTAGGAATTTCCCACAGACCGAGTTCTCTGGCTACAGATTCAACTTAGTCCAGGCATCGTGCCGGAAAATCAACCTGGTTTATTCCAGATCAGATCCCATTACAGGAACGTGGCTGGCTGTGGGGATCAGCGCACGTCACGTGTCCTCGATGCTCATCTCCTGGAATGGGATTCGCCACACGAGGACATCCATCCTAGCAAAGAGGCAGAGCGGTAGCGAGAACTACCTTGCGACATGACGCTCGTCATTTACTACATTGATTATACTATCGTCATCATTATCGTCTTGTTGTGAATCATGCTTGTCATAATACGGACCATCATAATTAGTGGGGGTCTGCAGCTGTGTTTTCAAATTTGGTCTGTTTATTTTTCATTAACTTACTTTAGCACGTCATCTTTCTTTGAGTTTGTGTTGCAGTTTTTCAGATTCCTCTATTGGATGATGTATGAGCTTGATAGTTATACGTCTATTGTATTTTAGGTCAGTTGCATCAAGTTGAGATTTGCTCCATGTGGCTTTTTAGCCATGCCTCCTTGATTTATTCTTCGTGGCTTCTCAGCTTATACTTTCCCATCAGCTGACCTTTTTCTTTAGTCAGGGTTTGTGCACAGCCCGACTTCCTTAATAAAATCCACATATTTCAAAAACAAAATTTCAACGCTTGAAAATGAGAATTTCAGTTGTTGAAGCCTTGAAATGATCTTGAATTTTGTTAATGTACTATGTATGATGTATAATGTGAATGTTTATTTATTTAATGCTTGATGAAGTACGGTTAATCAGTGTAATAGTGATTTTGCACTTAGTAAATAAAACAAAGAATTGTTTCGTCAGCCGAATGCATTTATTTTTGGACACTTCTTCCATTGGACTGGAATGGAGTAAGACAAACACGAGATATTCTTTGTTTGATCACGGTTTCCTCCATTGCAGTTCTCATGTTACTGTTCTTTGTTTAGATAAATGTGACCTTGGCTAATTGGGATGACTGTTGTGAATAGTCATTGATGATAATCGTTGATCGAGAAACCTTCTTGTTACTCTAGGTAACGGATAAGCTTCAAGCCCTAAACGATGAATTCATGATGATGACCAAAAAGAAGAAAGATTTGGAAGACAATATTGATTTGTGTTCGAAAAAGCTTGTGCGTGCAGAACAGCTCATTGGTGGATTGGGTGGAGAGAAACAGCGATGGACCCAAGCATCGCACGAATTGACGTTACGTTACAACAACATCACTGGGGATGTTCTTCTGTCAGCTGGCCTGGTAGCTTACCTTGGTGCTTTCACCATTGATTACAGACAGGTAAGCAGCTTGCAAACTACAAACACAACTATTTTGCAGCCAATCACCACAACTAACACAAACGACCATTGGACCACGTCGACAATTTAGCGTACAATTGTGTTCTGCCTGCTTGGTTTGTTCCTTTCATGTTTCAGGTATATTGCGGTATTCCTTCAAGTCCTTAACATCTGTTTTGTTCTCACGAGCAAGTCGCTTTTGTCTAAGGAATGGTCCAAACTTATTTGTACTTTGTTTGGTCGCACTGCTGCCATGTACATCAATCGACACGAAGATGCTTTAAGCTTTGCCACTTGGTGTTCTAGCTTTTTGGGGGTTACTGGAACACGTTGAATGGCACAACAAAAGATCTGATTGGTTATTTAGGATTTTTACCTTGTGTTTATACAAAGATCAACACTGATGCAGAGGACAGCAGTGGAAGAACATATATAGGCCCCCTTGCAAGAAATCAATGTGGTCTCCTCCTCCGAACTAATTTGAAAACTGCAACCAGTTAATTTAATTTTGCAAAGAAAATGTTTGAAAAATACTTTTATGGCTGTGCTACTAGAAGTTTCAAAAGTAGTTGGGAAATATTAAGGTTTAATTGGCAAAATTAGGATCCCTCTTCAAGCAAGTGAACTTTGCTATGGCACCAAGTGTTTTGGACCATCAATGTTGTTGGAAAATCTCACAGCATGACATGAGGAGCATTTAGTAGTTCTGTGTAAATAGCTAAGATACGAGTGAGGTCAAGGGGTCATCCATATTTTAAAATATTTTAATTATTTACCTGGTATGTGTAAAATAACACGAAATAGTGCATTTTTTTGCTGTATTCCATTTTACATTCAACATTAATTAAAATATGCATGCATGTATGTATTTGGAATCCCTGGTAAATCTCATTCTGGGTGCACCTGTATCAAGTTGCACTGCATTTCAGTTGCAGTGTACGATTCTAGCAAAATATCATGAATGGCACACTGTAGAGCAATGCAATGTGCCATCACAGTGCATCCATCACCACTGATGAAACTACTGATGTACGCAATTCTTTCAGCGCTCCAAGACAGGTTTTACCAAATGGCAATGCATAAACCGGACAAACCATTGGTTCGTTTTGATGTGCGAAAGACTTCTTAACTGTTGCAATTGTCAATGATTAGAACTACCTTGATAAGACTGTTTTCAGTGACTGCCATACGGTTAATACGTTGAAGCAACATGTCGATACCACCATCTTTAAGCCTTGAAGGTTTCAAAAGGCCTTTCCCCAGCAATGAGCTCATTAGCTTTGGCGGTGTATTTTGTATTGTTATTATTAATGCCTGCCGGAGGCTGTAAGCTTTTGTTGCTGACTGCAGTGGTGATGTCCCGGAGAAGTGCGAGAGGATTGAGAGGTTGTTGTTCTTGTTTGATTTGTCTGGATGGTTAAACAATTATTATTTTTTTTAATGTACTTATTCTTGATGATCAAAGTTTTAGTTTGTCAGGAATTAGCCTCCATTATCTGCTTCTTATCTTTACCATTTTGGGTTCTAAATTAAACCTCACAATTCTCCCACATTTGGGATCAGAAGTGTTTAGAATATTTCATGTGCCTTAACATGTAATTCAGATGTTATTTAGATTTTTTTTCTGAGAGGAAATAGACTTTTTTTTTAATCAGAAGTAACGGTATGTAAAAAGCAGGCAGGAGAACTGATGGCACCTTTCAAGCCTTTGAGCTGCAGGCGTCAGACTGATTTTGAACTGCATTTGTAGCTGACGCCTGGGACAGTGATTTTTCACATGAGTCAACATTTTGAATGTGGGCGTGCTACAGTATAAATAATATTTTCAATATTTTAAGCAAAGAAACACATAAAATCCCACGAAAAATACAGACTAGGTTAACTATGGCAATTAAAAAAGACCAGCAGGAAGCTTACAGCATTTGATGCTGGGAAGAAGAGAGAAAAAAATCAGTAGTTCTTGTACACAAACTGAGGGGTGATTGTTGGCAAGAAGGTGTCAATATTTGGTCTTGAAGGTATTGGTGTTTGGTGTGATGAAGGTATTGGTGTTTGGTGTGATGACGATATCTCTTGGCAGACAGTTCCAGATGATGTATATACGAAAGAAAGGGAGCGCAGCGTTTTTGGAGATGCAGCGTCGTTGAAAGATCTTGAGCCTGTTGTTCCTAGTTTGTGGGTTATTGTTGAGGACAAAGACGTGTTTATTTGCGTTTAAAGGAGAGTAAAGGTGGTTGTAGGTAAAGATGCAGTCACCTTGGATTCTGCGGTATTAGAGTGTGAGGAGTTGGAGGGCTTTAATGCGTTCAGTGTAGGAGAGGTGACGAATGGAATGAATTTGTTTCGTAGCTCTTCTCTGGAGCCTCTCCAGTTTGTCGCGATATGATTCAAATCGAATCCACCATGCAGAATTAGTGTACTCGAGGATACTGCGGACGAGGGTGCGGTAAAGCAAAAAGAAAGTACGTTTGTCAAGAACACAGTAGGAGTTCTTGATGATGGCAAGCATCCAGTAGCCTTGTCTGGTAATGAGATCAATGTGTTAAGAGAATGTGAGTTTTTGGTTGATGAGCACACCGAGGTCTTTCTGGCTGTCTGTGTGTTTAACTGGGGGTCCTTATCTCGCACGGTGTACTGGTGTAAAGTAGCTAAGGACAGCACACTTTGTTACATGTTCATTGCATGGATCCATTGTGCAAGTTTGTGGATGTTGGATTGGAAAGTAAAGGGATCAGCACGGGAGATAATCGGGTAATGAGCTTGGTGTAATTCAAGAAGATGTAGCTATTGCAGGTAAGGCAGTCAGGCAGGTCGTTGAAGAAGATGATGAAGAGGAGGCCGATTTGCACCTCTTAAAAGCTAAGCAGATTCTAAAAAAGTGTAACCCAGCTTTACGTTGTGGGCATTCTCAGATGGAAAAAAAACGAACGGTTGTTTTCATGTCCTACTGGTTTCTGAGGGTGATAAATTTGGCCATAAAAGTTTCACATTTGACCGTCAGTGTGAGACATTTGGCAAGCAAATGTGTGAGTCGCACAATCAAATGTGCGAGTCACAACTTTGATGGCTGTGATGACTGTGATTTTTCACATTGTGGCACAGTGACTGACACACTGCACTTTGCTCATGCTACAACACAGTAGATTTAAACTGTAGCCAGCAGAAATCGTTTGGCCGAATACCGGGCCACAAGATATGACCCAACATGACACGGAAACCCTTTTCTTAATTTAGGGTGGCCATGACTTTTTAGGGTTTCTTGGTCTCTTAGTATTACTCTCAACGTTTATTTGGATTCTGTGGTACTTCACAACAGGATTTCCACCATTTACCTGAACGTAAGACTTATAAAATATTCATTACTTCAATTGGTCCAACCAACTCAATGTGCAAGCGTGATCGTGGTTTTGTGAGTCACGACCAAGTGTGTGCGTTTTTGGGGGGAGAGTGTGTGTCGCACTTCTCAGAATGTGTTGTGGGCCATGATTCTAGAGTTCCTTCTTTTACTTTCAGGAATGTGTCAACTACTGGCACAAATTCTGCACTGACCTTGGCATCAAGTGTTCAGAACGTTTCTCAATGGTTCAGACGCTGGGAGATCCTGTAAAAATTCGCGACTGGTGCATTTTGGGTCTTCCCATCGACAACTTTTCAGTTGAGAATGGTCTGATAACTACTTTTACCCGTCGTTGGCCAGTAATGATTGATCCCCAGAGTAAGTGTTGTTTAACTGATTCAATTTTATTATTAAGTTGGGCCCAAACTTCTCTAGATGAAGTAGTTTATTTTGTAGTTATTTTTTCTTTTCTTTCATGGGGTGCTGTGTGGAAGCTACTTGAATAATGTAAAAATATAAATAAAATAAAATGTGAAACCTAAGCATAAAAGATGCAGTAAAACTTCTGCACCAAAGCAGTACACATTCTGTTTATGGACTTGTGCCCATTGTGTCTCACTAGAACCATACAATGTGTGTGAGACAACAGAACTATAATCTGACTACATAGTTGGAGATATCTAAACAGGATAGTATAAAACCTTCGTTGTGTGGTGAATGATTGTCCGTTTTACTAGTTGGGTAAACTTCTCACCTGAAGACTAAAGTTTCAGTAACTAAAAAGGCCAACCTTGTTGTGAGGAGGGCATGGATAACGATATTACTGGCTGCACAGTTGTAGGGGTAGAGAGACTGCTGGGCACAGACGTAAGGTAAGGCACAAAAGAACAGTGTGACTGTACCTGTGATCGTGTGTGTTTTATCTTTTAGCGCAAGCTAACAGGTGGATCAAGAATCTAGAGAAGAACAACAAACTATCACTTATAAAACCAACTGACACAAATTACATGCGTGTGTTGGAAAACAGCATTCAATTTGGTTACCCAGTGCTGATAGAAAACCTTGGGGAGGAAATCGACGCAGCCTTGGACACAATTTTGTTAAAAGCTACATTTGATGCAGGAGGCGTTAAATGCATTCGTATTGGTGAATCCATCGTTAAATACTCGGATGACTTCAGACTCTATTTTACAACCCGCCTGCGGAATCCTCACTACGTGCCTGAAACATCAGTCAAGGTTAGTCTTCCTTCCCAGTTTACAATCTTTGTCTACTTAATCGGAACTAAAACGTTAATGACCGTGTCTAACTTTGGCTTTTTATTTCGGTGCAGGTGACATTACTTAATTTCATGATTACACCTCTCGGGTTGGAAGATC
This sequence comes from Lithobius niger, assembly GCA_023313725.1. Classification (NCBI taxonomy): domain Eukaryota; kingdom Metazoa; phylum Arthropoda; class Chilopoda; order Lithobiomorpha; family Lithobiidae; genus Lithobius; species Lithobius niger. The sequence continues at coordinate 59,466 of JAHWFP010116559.1, read as the reverse complement.
AGTTGCTGGGAATAGTAGCTGCCCGAGAAAAACCAGAATTGGAATTTAAGAAGAACGAACTGATTGTTGCAGGGGCCAGAAATAAAAAATTGTTAAAGGAAATTGAAGATCAGATCCTGCATGTATTATCGTCATCAAAGGTAAGTATGAAATTGGCAAAACAGGCAATGGTTTATGAGTATTAATCAGTCAAAAAGTAAAATTTGCTTAGGCCATTTAAAAAAAAGAAGTTGTTTCTCAAGCCCCGCCGCACGGACTCCAAACCCCCCGCACCGACCTTTTTTTTTTGGTTTACGGAAACCAGAAATGTCAACTCACGATCTGTTCAAACGAATTTTGAATTCACCGGACTTCTTTTTTTGTGCGAGTGTTCTTTTTGCTCACCAAATACTGTGATAGGGCTCCCATGTAAACCGGCATATTTGTTTGAAGTTTTTCATTAAAAAAATAGAACAAAAATGGCTTTGTTTTAAATTACAACCCATATATTATGGTAAAAAAGTAAATAAATAATAAAAAAAAAATTCGCCCGCCCGCACCGATTTTTTTCGTAAAAGGCTCGAGAAACAACTTTCTTTTTTTAAGTGGCCTTATTTAGTATTTTTTTGCACAGTTTATTCGTTAATTTATCTCTTATTCTGTCAAGTTGATTACTATTTCGAAAATGAGTTGAAATTAAAAAAGACGGTAATTTAAAGCAGGCAGGGCCAGATCATCACGAATATCTGTCCACGAATGATAAACAAGCTCTCGAGCAGAATAAAGAGTTAAAACTGAGAATTAAAAATTGCTACGCACAATTTCAGGCCTTTTTACAAAGGGAAGAAAGTTAATGGTACTTAGCATGTGTGTAACAACATGCATGTAAAGTACAGTACCAAAATTATCTGCTTGTTTAGAAAATTCCGAACAGGAACTAACCTTACAGTTAAAGTCATTCTAGCCAAGCAAAAGAATGGTTGGATTAGTAATACAACTTTTACTTATATTTACTGGCCTGTTTACACTTCCTTTAGGGAAACATATTAGAAGATGAAACTGCCATTCAGATCTTGTCTTCATCAAAATCATTGTCTGAAGACATAGAAGCCAAACAACAAGTAGCGGCTGTAACGGAAAAAGAAATTGATGACACTCGCAATGGCTACCGACCAGTTGCAATGCATTCATCAACTCTTTTCTTCTGCATTTCTGACATGGCAAATATTGACCCCATGTACCAGTATTCTCTGACCTGGTTTATTAATTTGTATGTGCAGGTAAGCTTGTAGTGTTTAAATCTTAAACCCTTAAGAAACAAATTTTCCTTCGCTGGTGAAATAGCTAACTCGGATGTTTGTAGCAGCCTACAGTATTACTCATTATGGGAATGTGGGCAAATAAGGCTACTTACACTTGTAAATTACAATACCAAGTATTTTTTTTTGGGGGGGGGGGGGGGGGGGTGTTTAGCAATACAAGAGTATGGTGTGCGATTAACGGCCGACTGATTCAAAATAAACGGGTTGACGAAATGCACAGTGCGTGATACTCACATTGACCATACCCCATACTCGTGTTTTGTTGACTCGCTCAATTGAAAAGAAACAAGTACAAATAGTTCGTCGTTTTAATTACATACAAACAAAGGGAAATACAGTCGATACCAAAAGGCAAAAAATGTAACATCTAAAAAATACAAGTTTTCATTAGGTTCAGACAGTTGCTTACATTGAAAACTTACATTTTTTACTTGAAAATAGCATCTAGTGGAAAGGGTCCTAAGAATATATAAATGTTTAAATTGTTTCATAATATTTTCTAAAATGTACCGATTTATAATTGTTCGTTTGAAAGTATTGTAAGCATAAACTGCGTTATTTTGCCTTTAACCCATAACCGCCTGAAAAAACTTTCCGACCCTTTTTTTAGAGTGACTTGGTCGGTTCTCGTATTCGAACCGGCATTCTCTTGGTTTGTAGCCGACGACGCTGACCACTGGGCTGTGACTGCCCGCTTTGCTCGGGGTTCCCGGGGCCCCCTCACAAAGCTCGCGCTGGGACTTAGTTTTTCGCTGTGATACGTTGAAGGCGTACGTTCGTATCTAGGCGGCTATGGGTTAATATTCGTTACTGCCTAATTTTTACGAGTCGTCGGTTTTATCCCCCTGCCATAACCTAAGTTTTGTGAATGTTGCAAAAAAGTGTTATTGGGCTTTATTACTACAGTTTATTCTTTCACTAAGAAAAAATAGTGGATAGCTCCAGAAGAGTTAAATGCTGCAGAAACCTCTTCAATATAAATGTGCTAGTAAGAAAATGACAAGTTTGACAGATTGCCAAACTCGAGAGGTTTATCATGCTATTTTTCATCACTCCTCTGCCTTAGGGAAATATTACTTCTGCATATTAATTGTCCTAGATTGGTTTTTTTTTATGCATTTCTGCGCAGTGAACATGTAGCTAATACAAATTACATAAACCCAAAGAAAAAGTCTAATTGCAATGGTGGCAGCCAGTAGAGTATCATCGCCCCTAACTTGTGGGGAAACTAATGCAGGTAATACCTTTATCCTCCTAACCAACACTTGATCCCAAGCTCATTAAGGAAATGTAGGTTAGGAAATAGCCCACGTACTCAGTCAAATACATGTAATAAACGTTCCTGGAACCTCCAGTAGTGTCCATTCAGTAGGTTAGATGCTTAGGCCTTAAAGCCATAAGACACAATGAATATATGCCGAGTTATTTCCTTGGAATCCTTAGAAAGGTGGCCATGTACCCTAACAGCTAATGCCTGTAGACAATTGCGTAGAATGATAAAATGTATGATGTGAAGTGTACTGTTGTAATCGTGGTGTTACAAACATTTTATTAAACGTTTGTTTTTTCTTCCTTTTCATCAGTCAGTTCTGAACAGTGAGCCATCTGATGACTTAACAGCGCGTCTGGAAAACCTTAACAATCACTTTACGTACAGCATCTACCGCAATGTTTGCCGTTCCTTATTTGAAAAGGATAAGTTATTGTTTTCTACCACATTGTGCATCGGTATCCTCAAGGCGAGGTAAGCACTTTAGACAAAGACAGCAGCCCTTAGGCACTGTGCAGAAAGTTGAAATGAGCAGGAAAGCAGAATCTTAATACTGATTAAAGCTAAAAGGCTCGTCAGCCATACAAAATACTACAAGGAAGAAATGTAGTGTCTAACAGTAGGTTTTCATTTACCTAAATACTACCTTTAATTTATAGCTTTTTTTCGTTAAATAATGCTGATTTGCTCAATAATCAAAGAAACAGGTACAGTAAAGTTCATTTACAACGAAGCCGTTTTTAACGAATTTTACTTGTAACGAAGTAAAATCACAATATTGGTTGGACGTCTACTCTGTCAATGCATTTTGGATTCGCTTATAACGAATTATATATAACGAAAATAACGTACAACGAACAAAATTGTAGATCAAATTAGGAATTTTAATTCTTTTATAACGAAATCCCTTTTTTCCCGGAATCAGAATGGTCTTGTGAACATGCACGAAGCAGGTATTCATTACGGTGCACAGAAAAAAATCAAATAAATGGCATTAATAATTTCGGAGAACCATTTTTTTTTTTAATTACGGGAGATCATAAACTAGGCTCAAGTTGAACTTGAAATCTCCGTGTTGTTAGGCTAAAAATCGTTGTTCCCGCCTGATAAGCGATAGTGCGAAGATTTATAGGCTCCTTTTCCATTTCAGTTGTGCATCGTGGCTGCTGATTTAATTTTTTAATGCTGTGAAACATCATCTTTCTTGTGATTTGCAACGACAGACTAAAACACAACCGCTCACGTGAAATCTTGAAGCGAGCGGCGGCATCCATGTTGAAATCGTGCATCAGCCAATGAGAGCCCGCCAAATCGGTCACGTGGTGCCAACCGGCCAATG